>WSFP011434158.1:0-21294 GCA_009831015.1 Picea engelmannii
GATATTATACTAGCAGGTTTCCTTTGTCTTGGTTTTCATGATCCAATAAATTGTTGCATGCTCAATGTACTATAAGGTGACCTACTAGGCTATGTGGGAATATTATGTTTTCTATCAAAAAATTGTTATTTCTCCTTGTGTAAATATGTCGAACACTTTGTATTATTGTTGTTATTAACTCCTTACAAATAGTTTTCTCATATAGGAATATTATCAAACATATTGCATTTATCCATTACATAGAAATAAATTATATAATCATGGCATATTATTATGGATTGAAATCCCATATCACAACAATACAAGGATATCTAATGGCTATAATAATAGTTGCAAAAATTATCCTGAACACACAAATCTATTGGATGCAAGGTAGTTGCACAATATACTAATGGAAACAATACAAGAATAACTTAGAATGATGCCAATCTATGATACTCATTTATTCAAATCTCTCCAAGCCATATAACTCTCTACTCCAGTAATTCCAACTCTACTATCTTCCTTCCAATCACTCCTCACAAATATCATTAAAATGGTCTACTGCAATTCCCAATCGCAAAGGTCCTCATGGGATGTGACTGAACAACATGAGAGGCCTCATGTGATGAGGCTTGAAAACCAACAGGGACTCATGGGACACCGTATACTCAACCCACATGGATTTTCAAACCACGGTTTCTTTGCAACCTTCCTGACACCTGCAAAATCCTGAAATGGCATATTCTAAAAAACCTTCACAATATCCCTGTGTAAACCTCCAAATGAATAAAACCTCAAACTGAAGCTCCAATAGAAATCCTTGGTGGACTCCTCTTATGTCTAGCTAGGGTGGATATTGCACCACCGAAACTAAACTACATTAGTGGAATGGTTTTATTAAACCTTAATGAAACAATGGTTCCAAGTGCACTCCAAAATGAGATAGAAAATCATAATTCCAAAGAGAACAATTACTCCTCTATTTATCCTTTCTACGACCTTCTATATCTTTCCCCTTTTTTTATGAAACCAAACCCTAACTTTATTTCCCTCTAATTTAATTTAAATTTAATTGTTTATTTATGTTTAATGTCACTATAATATTTTCCATTATTTTAACCATTTGACACCAAATAAACCTCCTTTACTCCCTTGAAATTGTCGACTATATCCTACGAGAGTGATATAGACTATTAAATCATCCTCCATCGTGATCTATTGGAATGAAACATCAAATTCCTCCCTTCCCAAGATTATGTGTTCTCAAGAAGCTCCAGATCAGGGTGTTCTAAGATATACTCTCCTTCCTAAGTAGCATCCTCTATGGGAAATCATATCCATATGACCAAGTACACTCAAATGAATCTACTTCTCAACCTCCTCTCCCTGACACAAAAAAATCTCTAGAGATATAGAACCAACTTCCTGTTAATATTATGGTAGCTTTGGGGGGTATGGACCTCTATTATGACCTATGATGAGACTAGAATCCTTCGGAAGGAAGCAAAGAATTGAAGGAAACCCTAGACAAGTTGTTGGCTGAACAAATATATTTATATTGAATTTATTGATGCCCAGAAGGAGAATTCGGCCCCAGTTAGACTGGCCAGTCCACTATAAATACAGGGTGATAGTTTCATTATTTGTCATCTCAGCAGTTGCAGTGAGAGCTAAGTTTTCACAGGCAGTTGCAGACAACAATAGTTTTGTGCGTAGTTTTTCTGGGAGAGATGGAAAGTGGTGCACTAGCTTCTGGGTGGGATCATTTGTTCAGTTTATTTTCTATTCTTTTGCTTGGTGCATTTAGCCTCTCTTGGCTATTGATTGCAGCCATAATTCTCTTCTCGGTCAAGGTCAAGGTGCTGAGAGGGTGGCTTAAGGCCTGTGGTTGGGTGACGAGGGTATCGTCAATGGTTAAAGGAGCACAATCCTTTATATTCTAACAGGTTATGGGCCCAGACCCCCTTTATTTAGCCTAAAAAGCTGGAAGGAAACATAACCACTAGGTATTGAGCTCATTTAGGAATTGTCGCTAGGGTCACTAGCAGGAGTAGCTTCCAAAGAACTGTAGCTAGGGTTACTAGCAGTAGGAGTTGCAAAAACCCTAATTCTTAGATCCAGCACCTTGTGATGGAGCATCTTGCTCAAGGAGAAGATATCCAGATGCGCCCTAACTCAATGCACCTATTGACTTTCTCAGAAGAGAGAAAAGACGCAGTTGATGTTTTGGATCAAGGCATGACCAATTATCAGTCAACCGAAGACATGTGTGAAACAATCAGTCTCTTACATTACTCATCACTTACCAGGACAATTGAATACGATATGTGGATAATTGATAGTAGATCTTCCAGGCACATGAAAGGAGATGAAGCTAGACTCTCAGATCTAAATGAGAGAAAGACATCATACAAAGTGGAGCTTAGAGACAAAAGCACCTACCCTGTTGAAGGATTTGGACAAGCCTCCATCAAATTGGAATCAAGTAATCATGTTCACTTAAGCAATGTTCTATATGTACCTGGTTTAGAAAATAATCTTGTATCAATATCATGTTTAGAAGATAAAGGAAATAGAATAGCCTTCATAGATGAAAAGGTGTTATCATGGCATAAATATTCCAGCATAGAAGATGCTAGGGTTATTGGAATACGTGAAGGGAATCTATATAGACTGCTAGAATGAGATGAAGGAGTGATATTACATGATGAAGTCAACCCTAATGAGATTTGGCATAGAAGGTACACTCATATCAATTATCAAGCATTACCTTTCCTCAGAAAGATGGTTGAAGGGATACCAGAATTGAAGTCTACACATGAAGGAATTTGAAAGGGATGTACCCTTGGGAAAAACATTAAGAAATCATTCCCAAGCAGCAACGACAGATCTAAAGAAACCCTAGATCTAATACACTCAGATGTTTGTGGTCCAATGCCAGTCAAATCCTTAGGAGGAGTTCTCTACTACTTAACTTTCATAGATGAATATTCAAGGAAGATGTGGCTATACCTACTGAAGTCAAAAGATGAAGTATTCAACAAGTTCCAAGAATTCAAGGCAGAAATAGAAAAATTTATGAACAAGAAGATCAAGACATTAAGAACAGATAATGGAGGAGAATACACCTCAAAAGAGTTCATTGCATTCTGCAAATCAGCAGGGATTAGGAGGGAGCTAACTGTTCCTCATAATCCTCAACAAAATGGTGTAGCAGAAAGAAAGAACAGATCTATCGAAGAAATAGTAAAATCCTTATTGAATGATCAAGATCTATCCATGTTTCTATGGGGAGAATTAGCAATGAGAACCATATACATGCAGAGTAGAATCCCTCATCGCATATTGAAGGACATGACACCAGAAGAAGCATTCTCAGGTAAGAAACCTAACATAGAAAACTTAAGAATATTTGGATGTTAAGTTTATTCTCATATTCCCAAAGATAAAAGAAATAAACTAGAACCCTCAGGAAAGAAGGGGATATTTGTGGGATATAGTGATTCATCCAAAGCCTACAGAATATACATTCTAGATCAACACAGGATAGAAGTAAGCAGAGACGTAACATTCAATGAAAGGATGGCCTTAAGAAAATCTATTGAAGAAACTATAGAAGAAGAAGAAATTGAAGAACTAAATGAAGAAAACACAGAAGGTGAAAATAACGAAAAGGATCAACCTAATCATCCTATGGAGATATGTGAGAACGTTGATCCTGATAATATACCAAAGAACAAGAAACGACTAGCTTGGCTTGAAGCCACCTTACAAGACGCAGAAAGAATCAAGGTTCCAGAAGGAACATCTAGGAAAACTAAAAGACCAAAAAGATTCTCAAGTTATGAATCATACATGACAAAGCTCCTAGATGAAGAACCTACTACATTTGAAGAAGTAGTTAAAAAGGAACAATGGAAAGAAGCTATGGCGGAAGAACATCAGTCTATTATGAGAAATGAAGTATGTGAAATTGTACCCAGACCTAAAGAGAAATCAGTTGTAACTTCAAAATGGGTATACAAGATCAAACATGCAGCAGACAGAAGAATGGATAAATATAAGGAAAGAATCATGGCCAGAGGGTTATCCCAGAAGGAGGGAGAAGACTATGATGAAACCTTTTCTTCGGTGGCAACGTATACTTCCATCAGAACTATCATATCTCTTGTTGCTTCCATGGGATGGAATCTACATCAGATGGATATAAAGACAACCTTTCTCAATGGAGCTATTGAGGAAGAAGTATATATTGAAAAACCTCAAGGATTTGAGGTACATTCCAGAGACACTCATGTTTGCATACTGAAGAAAGCTCTATATGGACTCAAGCAAGCTCCAAGGGCTTGGTATGCCAGGATGGACAATTATCTAACCAGACTTGGCTTTTCCAAGAGTCATGCAGATCCAAACCTTTACTACAAAGTCGTGAACAATGCACCTGTAATTCTACTATTATATGTTGATGATATATTCATAACAGGTGAAGAATCTCTAATCATTAAGTGCAAGAAGGATTTAGCCTCTGAATTTGATATGAAATATCTAGGTCTCATGCACTATTACTTGGGACTAGAAGTATGGAAAAAGTGTGGTGAAGTATTCCTTGGACAAGGGAAATATGCAATAGAGATCCTTCAAAAGTTTGGAATGATGGACTGTAAGTCCATGGACACTCCTATGAATGCGGATATAAGAAAAGTGAAAGTCCCTGATTCCGATCTAGTAGATCCATCTCTATATCGACAACTAATTGGATCATTGATGTACTTGGTAAATACTCGACCAGATATTTGCTTTGTTGTAAATACATTAAGTCAGTTCCAGGTGGAACTGAGACAAGAGCATTGGATAGCTGCAAAGCATGTCTTAAGATATATTCGTGGGACAAAAAAATATGGCTTAAGATATACCGCGTATAGTGATATCCAACTTCATGGATTCACAGACTCTGATTGGGAAGGAAGTGCAGAAGACAGGAAAAGTACTTCAGGTATGTGTTTCAGCTTGGGCTCTGCTATGATATCTTGGAGCAGTAGGAAGTAAAAGTTCGTCACACTTAGTACAACAGAAGCAGAGTATATGGCAACATGTGAAACATGCATAGAAGCAGTACGGCTAAGGAAGTTAATATCTGATTTATTTGATCAGACTCCAGAATCGACCACAATATATTGTGATAATCAGATTTGTATAAGGTTATCCGAGAATCCAATGTTTCATGAAAGGTTGAAGCACATTGAGATCAAATACTACTTTATTCGAGATAAAGTCTAGGAAGGAGAGGTAAAGCTTGAGTACATCCCCACTGATGAGAAGACAACAGATATCCTGACAAAGCCTCTTTCTAGAATCAAGTTTGCATATTTCTGAGAGAAGATGGGGATTGTGGAAATAACTTTCGTAGTTAAAAAGGAAGATTCTCCAAGATAGAGAAGGTACGCAAAAATTTTTAATTCTGTGATTAAAATAACTCTCTAGTTAGGAGGGAGTATTGAAAATGTTATTTATTTTTGTAAGAGTCCAGATTGGACAGATGCTTTCCTGATCGAAAAGTAGATTGAGATTTCTGACGGACAATGGCTTCCCATTGTAGTTAACATGGGAGGCAGACTGATTGTTGATGTATCATAGACAATGACTTCCCATTATGGGGAGTGGTCTTGGACAGTCATTCTTCTTGGTAGTCACTCTGTGTAGTCATCAAGTAGAATGGTCTGCCTCGCCGGGCAGTCATTCTTTCAAAGTTCACAGTTGTGAGCAGTTTCGAAGAATCGTCCATTTTGGAGGTTGATGTAGGACATAAATTCCTCGAGGGAAGACTCATTCTTTCTAGGATACACTTTGTTTAGTGTCGGAGGAATGGCTCAGGTGGGGAACGGTCCGGATAGTTACTCCTCGAGGGAAGACTCATTCTCTCCAGGCTACACCTTGTTTGGTGTTAGAGGAATGGCCCAGGGTGGGGAGTAGTCCAGGCTCTACAATCGGGGACAGTTATTCCTCGAGGGAAGACTCATTCTTTCTAGATTACACTTTTTTTAGTGTTGGAAGAATGGCCCAGGGTGGGGAATAGTCCAGGACAGTCATTCCTTAGGGAAGACTCATTCCCTCCAGGTTACACTTTGTTTAGTGTCGGAGGAATGGCCCAGGGTAAGGAATAGTCAAAACATTTCTCGAGGGAAGACTCATTCTCTCCAGGTTACACTTTGTTTAGTGTCGGAAGAATGGTCCAGGTTGGGAAATGGTCCAGGTTCAAAAATCAAAAACAATCCTTCTTCCTTGGTTGAGAAGAATGGGGCAGATAGCCCAGTGTTGATATTCTATATTGAGGGAAGACATTCTTTCAGACCTCATAGATGTGAGTGAAAGATTGTCCCAGATGATTATTGTTGATACTCTATACTAAGGGCAGACATTCTTTCAGATCTCATAGACGTGAGTGAAATATTGGCCCAGATGATACAGTTTTTATCATAACATTGTTTCTATGCAGGTTGCTATTTGTTATGAAGGACAGTTTGTGATTATGTTTCACAAAGTTTGAGTAGTTTTGTACTACTGGAATAGACACATGTGTGTTCTATAACTTGATATTGTACCAGTTGTCATAGGAGATTATCTAGTCAGATAATAATGACAGGTGCTCATGGTGCTACCAGTTGAATGGTTTGTTGTGCTCAAGACCATACCTCCCTAGCTAGGAGGGAGTTTTAATATTATGGTAGATTTGGGAGGTATGAACCTCTATTATGACCTATGACGAGACTAGAATCCTCCGGAAGGAAGAAAATAATTGAAGGAAACCCTAGACAAGTTGTCGGCTGAAAAAATATATTTATATTGAATTTATTGATGCCCAGAAGGAGAATTCCACCCCAGTTAGACTGGCCAATCCACTATAAATACATGGCACCAGTTTCATTATTTGTCATCTCAGCAGTTGTAGTGAAAGCTAAGTCTGTGTAGGCAGTTGCAGGCAGCAGCAGTTTTGTGCGCAGGTTTTCTGGGAGAGCTGGAAAGTGGTGCGCTACCTTCTGGGTGGGATCATCTATTCAGTTTAGTTTCTATTCTTTTGCTTGGTGCATTTATCCTCTCTTGGCTATTGATTTCAGCCATAATTCTCTTCTCGATCAAGGTCAAGGTGCTCGGAGGGTGGGTTAAGGCCTATGGTTGTGTGACGAGGGTATCGTCAATGGTTAAACGAGCACAATCCTCTATATTCTAACACTTCCCTTCCTCATCTAGAGGAGGAATATCTATCGAAGAAGTGACCTATTGTCGCAATGCCTTCTTGAAGAAGGATAAATGGAAGGTGTTGTGTATATTTCTACCATCTAGTACCTCCAGCACATATGATACCTCCCAAACTATCATGATCACATTGTAGGGTCCATAAAATCAAGGATTTAGATTCTATGCACCACTGTTCTTGAGTGATGACTCTTTGAAAGGATACAACCTGAGAAATATTGTTTTTTATCATGCATGGGAGTCTAATCAAGGATGATTTTAAGGATGAAAACTTATTTTAAAATGTAGAAACCTTGGAAAATCTTACTAATCATTCATATGGCAACTATAAAATGTTGGCAATATTTTTGTAAAAATATTATAATTTCTAGGGATTTTATATAGTTTGTATTAAATTTGGTGATTTTTAATGTAAAATAATTTTATCTTATAGAATTTGGGCGAATCAATTTTAGAATAGCTATTTTGTTTTTGGAAAAACCATGGAAAATTATCCCCTGAGAGAAATTTAGCCCATAAAATCATCCGTGAGTCTAATTTAGTGAATTTCATTGTCCCTCAAACATACAATTTTCATGAATTTGTATCCTGGTATGCTTCAAATTACAACCCATTTCAAAGGTCTGTCATTTCAAACACAAGGTTAGTTTTATTTGTGACAAATTCCTAATCAATTACTGAAATGTTAAAGCTACCTCGAAACCCTAAAATAAAAACACTAAATTAAAGACTATTAGTTGAGTATTGCAAAGGATTGAGTTCTTAGGACAAAATTGTAATAATACTATCCTATTTATGGAAAAATATCAATGTTCCCAAAGATACTGTCATTATTAAGACTATTGTGATTCCTAAAACATCTAGAAAAGTTATAGCAAGAATGACTACAATTTTGGGAAATGATAGTGATAAAACTTTGGATGAATATACTATTTGGTTTATGACCTCTATTTTCCCACATACATTGAAACCTTTGGTTAACTATAAATATGCCCGATATTTAGCTAACAACATTTATTTTCAGTTGTCTCATTTTAAAGTTAGAAGATTATTTATATACTATTGATATATTTATTCCTTTATCCTTATGTTGCTAGATTTCAACACCTTGAAATGGAGAATGAAGATGGAAAAGGTAATACATGTTAATTATTCATTGGATTCCCTTAATTAGAAATAAAGTTCATAACACACGGTTATCAAAGTTCATTAATCACTTTACTTCATTGGCCTTTGAAAGCATTCATTATAATACTCCTTCTATATTTTTTCAAGAGTATAATAGTTTTTTACAATTGAGTCCTAATAAAATGGTAGGTGATTGGTATTTTTTTGAGGATCATACAAAAATTACAATCTACAATTCTAAATTTCAACATTTTCTCTTTCCTAAATTACAAACACCTAGACCCTTTCCTTTAGAATTTATAAGGAAAATACTGAACTACGATTATATTCATTTTGTGTATAAGAAACAAAAGGAATCATTTAAGTTGAATAAATAAGTGGGACATTTTGTTGTAAAAAACAAAGATTCTTTGTAGGATGCATAGAAACTTCTTCAAGAAATGGGATTCCAACAACGCGAAATCCTGATCTATGATCCTAATTATTTTATTTCAACCAAAATAATATATTTCAATACATCTCTTTATCATAATCAACAAAAACCTCGGCTCGATATACTAGCAAATCAGGATAGCTAGGAGGATGTACAAATAATTCCACAAATTCAAGACCAGGGTTCTAGTCATTCATCACAATCACTAGTGATAGAAAAGACGAAATAGTTTGAGAACACATATAAGGGAAAAGGTACAATATGAACTCAAATAATGTCAAATGCAGAAGAAAAATTAAGTAATAATAAGAAGATAGAAGAACGTGCGTAGACAAAGAGAGAGACAACACAAGATGGATCATATTCATCAACATTAGAACCTGTAGTTGTCATAGAATGTTTATCATCAACACATGCTCAGAGTTCAGGAAGTGAAAATGGAAAGAAAGCATTGGAAACAGATCAACCAAATAAAGGAAATCCTTTATCAATTTATGGAAATCAAGTTTAAGAGTGTAAAAATTAAGCAAGACGTGTATCCCTATATTTGTGTTCAAGGATCATTGCAAACTAGATTATTATATACTATGGATTATGAAAAGGTAAATATCAATATACTTGTATTATGTTCAAAAGATCAAAATAAATTTATTGGGTTTACTTCACACACACCTAGGATTTATTTTTTCTAAGGTTATTCCTTGTTTATTAGTCATTATCCAGTCTCCTATATTTTAGGGGAGAATATTCTACCTGGAGATTATTCCCTTTTCATTGATAGTTCAGTTTGGCTAGTTGAGTTGAGTTTATATGTTGCAATGGTTTTATCACCATGCAACAATTGGATCATCACCATGATAATTTGGCCATGCCTTGGTATCATCACCATACTAGTGCATTACCCTTGATTCCTTAAGTTAACTCCTCACTACTCTTTGTTCAGTCAGTTAATTGAAGACTAGTTGACTAGTTAACTCAACTAGGTGGCAGTTCACTCCCGTAACTTCCTGAGAGACTATACTAGGTGGAATTTCACTCCTGTAGCTATTGGTGTGTGTTCATAACACTATATACCACCACTATGGTGCATTGTTTCTCATCTAGTGCGCACTCATTGAGTTATACAAAGTATATCATGTGTAAATTATTCATTATTCATAATGGTTAATGGGAATTCTTTCATTGTTTGTCTCCTTCTTATTATTTCTCAAATTCTCTTTGAAAATGTGTGTATTATTGTTTATATAGATCTATTCTTTGCAGGTTCAACACATTTACAAAATTCACTAACATCTCAGTTGATTTAAATGAAATCATTTATGTTGATAAAATGGATTTGCACAGGAAAACTAGGGAAATGTTGAAAAGAGATGTAATAATAGCTTCCCTTGGAATGAAGAAGTTGCATACTATGAATAAAAAAAATTGGAATCAACTGAAGCCAGAGAAATTAACAAATAGGAATGAGTGGATGAGTGCAAAAGAGCTTGAGCAGTGGGTGATTTATTTAGGACTAAACCCTAAAGGTATTTCATTTGTACAAGCCATCATAAAAAACAAGACATTGAATTAAAATCATTAAACAAAAAAGATCAGTACGCCTGAGATTGATCATGTTCAAACACCAGAATTGCAAGCAATGCAACAGAAGAAATATCCATCGTTGAGGAAAATAGTACAAATGAAAGATCATATGGAGGTATATGATTAGAAAATTGAAGTTTTAAATCAAGAGATTCCTTCTTCATAATATTTAGATTCAATAGAACCATCTAAGGAATTAGCCATATCTTTATCAGATCTTAATTTTAAAAGAGTTGAGATTGAAAAACTCAAGAAATTAGTGCCTGTGTAGAATGAGGAAATAAATATTTTCAAGGGACGCCTAAAGGACAAAGATAAAACTATTGAACAATATGAAAAGGTGAAGGCTAAATGGCAAGGATATGTGAAACAATTACACAAACAATTAGTTGGTAAAGAATACTTAATAGGTGAAATACATCTCATCTAGGATCATATCATAACAATGGTTTAAAAAATGTGGGATTGTTTTAAGTTGGTTGGAGAAAAGAACTTATTGTTTAATGAAGCTCACAATGTCATACAACAGGTTTTCCAAGAATTAGGACATACCACAAATAGAAACCAAAATTATAAAATCTCTTAATTCTATATCAAAGGAGGAGTTAAATAATAAAGGAATTAAAGATAGAAATTCAATGGTAATGGAGAAAAAAAAAATTCTAAACAAAATTTGATCCATCATGCCCAAAATAAATGCATCGTGGTCAAAAGGAATGTTGATTTTTTCTCCAATAAGTTTGATAACTTAATATATATGGGTTTACCTACTTTATGGAGTAAAAAAGGAGGAATTTTAACATTTTAAAATTATAGATAGATCTTGTTCAAAGTCAGAGAGAAAGTGATGAAAATTTAGATGAACTGACTGGAGTTATAAGAGGTCAAACAATAGTGAACAAGTTAATAGATTATTTTTATTCTCTATGGTAGATTAAACATTTATTTTTGACAATTTTGACCTAAGACAAATATGTTGAGTTAGATATTGCATATAAGAAAATTGTGGCATACTAGTATCCTTCAAATAATGAATTGGAAGCTCTAATTTAGTTAATATAGGAATGAGTCATCAAAAAAACAAGAGAAAATCTAGGAGATGTCATGGGTGAATTCCATATTTGAATGTACCCAATGCCATTTTTGTAAATCCAAATCTATTGTTGTAATATTGAAAGATAAAAGATAGCTCCTAATAACCAATTTTGGTGATATTAATTTTGGTATAAAAAAAGAAAAACTCAATGTGAAAAGTGTCTTGGATGGTGGAAAGAGGACCGACGAAATGTTAATGAAAATTATTCTCAAACTTCATAATTTGAGGAGTTTTAGGTTGTGTTCCGAATTTTCATGTTGTCTTTTGTTTCATAATATTTATTTCAATCTTGTATATTGTTTTATAAGTGTAGTAAAATCGATACAACCTTAACTGCTACAAATTTAAGAAGAAATTGTTAAATATTACAAATTTCCTAAATAATATTGTAAATATTTTGCACCTATATCTTTTTCATCAATTAAGTGGAAAGTAATGAATTATTCATTTCTTTTAATTTACTATTTTTCTTATATTAGATACATTTTTATTTTTCTTCTATAGAAATAGTATTTATTTAGACAAAATACATTTTTCTATCTTAATTTTTTATCTTATATTCTTTTGATCACTCTTTAAATTATAAACTATCTAAAATATAGAAATTGTTCCTCTCAATTTCTAATCATCTTTTTAATTAGGTTTTAAAGGTTTATATTCCACATGAAAGGATAAAAAAATATGTTTTAAGACAGGTTAAAGAAAATTAAAACTTAAATTAAAAGAAAAAAATTGAGAATGGATGCATTGCCATAGTTTCCTAGCCAGAAACATATCAAGTGTTACAACAGACTGAAAAAAAATCCATTTGATGTATCAAAATGGCTCTGGAAGGTTTCAAACCCCAATTTTCCAAACTAGGACCTACCATTAAAATGGCCCTGCAAGATGATACATCCAATTTTTTCCACTCTGAAAGAATCGAGATAGATGAAAATAATATTATGATAAAATAAAGATCATACCACCCCATTTAGGCACACTATTTGTCCCCAAAATATTCACTAAATAAGGTGAGGAAATGTTTCCTTTGCCTTCTCCTTCGAGTATCACTTTGCTTTGGCTGGAATTTTTCCTTTCAATCCAACCTACCAAAGGCCAGGTTGACCTTGTCTTGTAGTTCTACACCGCTTCTATAAAACTATGTTCTCTACCAAATTTTCTTGAGAATATGGTCCTAAATCCTATATGGAAGGTAGAGCATGCTCCTCCTCCTAATACAACATGGAGGGCTCAGAGATTTTTTACATTCTCCACATTTATTATTGAGTAAATGGGCATGTATGGGGGCAGACTGAGTTTGTAGGAATCATCTCCCACCTTTTCCAATACCTCTGAAGGACCATATAGTAGATCCTTGATATTCTTCTCAAGACCATGTATTTTGTACCCATTTAGTTGTAACCATACTATGTATCCCACTCTAAATGTTCTCTATGATCTATGTTGTTGTTCTCTAACCTTTTACTTTTCCTATGACTTATTCAACATATATTATACTTGAAAATGGATCTTTCTAATATTCTCAACAAATTTGTATGATTTTAATGCATGTCCTCTAATTTCCTCCCTCACTTCTCCTTATTGTCCATACACAAAATATAAGGGCGAAGGTGGAAAATATCCAAAGAAAGTTTCAGAAGGTAACTTACCAGTAGAAGTGTGGCTACTTATGTCTGTCAAGAGATAAGAGGAAATAAATTTACATGGTAAAACCCTTGAGTGGAGAAACATCTATGAAATCCAAAACTCTCAAAATTATAGTAGTTAGAGAACACTCAAGTATGGAGTTCATATGGGATGCACACAAATCTCAAGAATCACATAAAAAAATGAAAATTGATCATCGTATACTTATATTATATAAGTTATAGGGATAAGAGACCATATCCCATGATGAGTGTGGGATAAGCTAAATTTATAAATGAATGAGTCAATGAATAATTATATGCCTAATAGCAAAATAATTATATGCATGATAGCGAAATAATGCATCATTTTCTACACAAAATTCCTTTTCATAATGATAGGTCTTACAATAGTAAATGTGGCCAATAGATAAACATTAAACATATTATTACAGTAATCAACAACAATGACCCCTATGTGGGAGGAAACTAGAAAGACATTTTAAAAAATATTTTAGTACACCATTAATTACTTATTCTAAGGGTTGTCTCACAAAAACTTAAATCTTGAAGAGTAACAATTGTTGTAATGAGTAAATGTGTGTTGTGGTGAACCAAATATGTGAATATATAAATGTTATAAACTTCATAAATGATTACACGAATGATAAAAGTAAGATGAAAGCAACCTTCTTATCATTATCTATAATTGCCACCCCCTTTGCAGATTTTTTCCTCTTCCAACAAACCAAGCAAAGAAATCCCTAATCAGAGAAAATGAAAATAGGAAAACCTTCCAAATAATAAAGTTGTTGTGAACATTCTTGACATGGATTTGGATCCATTCATCAATAGAGGTTGTGTGTGTGTATATAATTCATTAACCATGAACACCCATAAGTTATATCCTAAAGGAGAATCATTTGGTTTGAGTAAGAAACCTATATTATAAAGGACATCCCTCACAAACGGTGAACATAACAATATAAATGCATAAACATAAAATCAAATAAGCAAAAACATATTTGATTCAATCTTAAACATCAAATAAACAAAATCTATTGAATAATAGCATAATATTAATAAAATAATTAACCATAAAGAAATAATTATACACATGTCCAAATCCATGTTATTCAAAACTGATCATTTTGTATTTTTTTACGAAATGGAACATTGTGCCTAAACATGTAAGAAGGTAAATTGTGCCTTAGAAACAAAATGACTACCCATTGTGAAAATGGCACTTCATGGCCAAGTTACATAATAGTTCACTCATTCACCCCTTCCACCCTTGAAACTACCAATTGCATCCCAAATGGTGATCTTTCTCCCAATGTAAACTCGATTCTTCTTGCATCTGAATGTTAATCTTTCTAAAGACGAAAAGGAAACAACATTCTTTTACGTTTTTTTCCACAATTCTCTCAATTACCACACTTACAAAATGACAGTTTATAATTCAATATAGTAAAACTCTCCACCTATTAGAGTGCAAGTCATGATTACTTTCCCTTCTTTATGAACCTAACCTCTCTGAAATGTCTCCCTATAGAAGTTACAAGAATCAAAGCTTGAAATTTAATCAAAATGATGAAAATAAATTACACTCGTGTTGGATAAAAATTTCATCAATGAATATTCTCACCATGAATAACTCAAGAAATGGAACAAATTTCCTAAAAATATTAAGAACTCATCTAGAGAATTTTTTCTAAGGCATCAATTAGTCTAGAGTGCATGGGGCAGTCACAAGGGTTGAAACTAAGAGGGTTGTAGAAGGGTGGAGTAGTGCATTCATAGTGGATGCAACAAGGGGGAATATAGAAATGAGAACTAATGCATCCATAGTAGTTGGATGAAATGGGAAATGTGGCGGGGTTTGGATGTGATAAAACCCCATGTACTATAGCATGGGATGAATTACTCTTTCATTGGAGGCTATAGAATCCCAAGTGCTAGTGTAGGGTGGCCAAGAAATCAATTTTCCCTTAATCTAGATGTATGGTGTAGGTGTAGGATGGATAGGGAAAGGTTGTAGTAGTGAACATATGAAGAATGATGCTTCCTATGTACACATTTATAATATTTTTATTAGTACAAAAACATGAAACTCATCCAAAATAAGATAACAAATGTCACATTAAAACAATATTTTACTTGACATGTGATACCTAGGAATCAGGAAGTCAATTCACCCTGGGTGTAATATGGATGGATAAATATGGTGGTGATGCAAAATTAAGAATGATGGTGCCTATATACACATTTATAATAATTTATGAGTACAAAAATATCAAAATCAACCAAAAAAAGATAACAAATTTCACATTAAAACAATATTTAACTTGACGCATGATACCTTGAAATGAAGTGATCTATTGACCCCAAGTGGAAATCATTCATCTGTATGTGAGGGTGCAATGTGTATAATAAAAACAACATCATAATTTGTTTCTCATAAATAAATTGGAAATTTTCAAAACATCAAATCTATAAATACTGCTAAGTTGACGATGTCGATAACTTATGTGTACCCATTTCCTATTATAATGGGCAAAAATTGCATACAAAATGGTAAAAAGATCCAAATCCAACAAATGGAAAAAGCATGTTTTAATATTTTGTACATACATCATTTAAATGGACAAGAATGTTTTAATACTCAGGATATAGAATAGTTCGAATACTCATGACAAGATAAAGTGGGTCATAAAAGTAGCTTCCATAACTACTAACAATGATCACAAGTATTAAATACTATTATGAAAAGTATTAAAAATGTATAATTGTAGGTCCATTGATACATAAACATGGGAATATAGGCTTGATAAAAAAAATATGTAACTTTTGGTTATGGAAAGCAACCATTCAACCTTTGGTGACAACTCATCATTATCGTGAGGTTGTCCCTAACATGTTCTAGTGATTTAAAAATACACAATAATATATTCCCAACTATCATTGATGGGCCGACGTAGTTTAGAACTTTCTAGGATATCAAGATCCAACGTTAAGGATCTAATATTCTATTGTATTGGGGGGAGTACCTATTTTCACCACAATTCACACCTCTCTTGGACTGCATACCCACTAGTATCATGACATGGCATACCCTCTTCTCTTTGGGACTTATTATAATGATATCATTTATATATGAACGCACTTTGTAGATTCATGCTTATATTGCAAGGGAAAGCTCTCCAAAATTCAAGGAATTTCTATAAGCGGTCCAATTCCATTTATAAGTTATGTACATGTATATTAATTTGGAAGGATGGCAGGTGCTACATATTTTTTTTATCCATGATAAATCTTGATGAGGATCCTTCTTACTAAATAAAATATTGTTTTTTATCTTCCACATTAGAGAGGGATTCAAATAAGCAAGGTTCATAGAATCCTAAAAATTTACAACCCTAGGGACTTTCTTTTACGGGAGAGAGATTGTTTAAGAAATGGTATTATGTATACATTGAGAACAGAATGAATCAACCCATCCTTAGGTAGGGTTGACAAGAGGAAAAAAATAGTAAAATGTTCTTAAGAATTTCGACATGCCAATTCAAAACAAGGATAATTATGAACAACTAGGTGTGTAATTCCCCCATCTACATAAAACCTCTCATTATTAATGGCCATAGAAATTATTCATTAAAATTTAACATTATCTTCCACATATTGTAGAATCTTAATGACCAAGATTTCTTCTTATTCTTAAGCCTCCATAACTTGCTAAATAATTATTTTTTTTAGACTGGAACTGGGGTATTTCATTTTAGGTAAAATTTGTGATGGATCTCACAACAAGAGTACATAAGTTGTGCATTCTTGCAAAGACATGCTCTCACTAACCTATGGTACAAAAGTATGTCCAATTAAAAACACAATTTGCAAATGTTCAGAAAGAGGAGAAATTTCATTTTTTTTACAAAACATGCTTTCAAGAAGACACATAAGAGAAACTAAAATAAGCATAGAGTCCACTAATAAATCTAAATATAGGTGGACCTTATATCTATCATATTCCTTGTATTACAATGGTGATGGAGAGTTAATGTCTTTGAGACTAAAATTTCCAATCATAGAGTAGGCTTCATCATATCAAGGTGAGACTGACTTAAAGACTTGAGATTGGTGATGACGTGCCAAGAATTCAACTAGTTGATTGTGAACTACTCCACATTCATCCTAAAGTTGGTAAAAATATTTGTGATGGTGAATAAGAATCTCAAGGTTGGAAATGAAATATGAATATAGGTTTCTCAATTGAATTTGAATATTTTTCATTAATTTTATTAGCTCCTCAATGTCTTGTGATAACTTACTAGTTTGTTCCTTAGAGGAAGAACACTCCTTAAGCACCATGAGACTGGGAGACACGAAAATTCAACAAACCAGCTGAGTGTAGGTGCCATACCAAATAGGGGAATCACCTAAGGTTGGTACCATTTGATAAATAATGTGGTGTTACAACTCCACTAGAGAGGAAATGGCATAAATCTATAGCCACATGTAGAATAAGAAATCCATAACTAACCATATTGTCCATGTTTAAACCTAATTTATTCTATGATTTCTCATACGGATGATCCCCCTAAGAGCCAGGGGGAGAAATCGATATATGATATAGATTTATAAATGGAATTTGTTGAGCTATAAAAAAATTCATAATGAAACAAACTTGCTCGAATGGTGGTAGATAATCTTTGAGAAGAGATGTGACGACGATGCACATTCACCTTAGCACATTACAATGAGTTTAAAAGGAATTTTTATCATAAAGAAGAAATAAGGAAACCCTAAACATCCAAAAATCTAACCCTAGGAGATGAAACACCAAAGGGATTGTGGGCCTCAATGGGGTTAGTTGGTACGTCAAGTTCCCAAAGTCGTAACGTTTTCATGTGATCTTCGTTTGGTGCACTCGATAACCTGTTGGAAACGTCTAGCTGATAAATACAAATTTTAGTTAGGATAGATCATTCCTTCAACTATCTATTGGGTGTTGATGTTCCCATAAAATGATGTTTAGGGCCTCAAAATAGCCCAAGAAGTTCAAGACCCAAAAAAGTGTAGAAAAAATGTCGAAATAGAAAATTGTTCTTTGAGCTAGTGGAATAGGTGGGTCGCTATGATATGCACCTAGATCAATCCTCCCCCATTAGGAATCAAAGGTTTCCATTGTGTTGATTTCCCCCATTATATGGGGAAGCTTCTACTGAACCTCACCCCAGGTTAGCCACTTACCTTGGTGTAGGATCTTCCCTACATCGACAAATCAAGAAGGTTAGATCCTTTGTAGAAAATTTACCTTAACCGACATGTCCACGATCTAATCAATTGTTTCTTGTTCCATATATTTAGGGTTAATATATGCTGGTGTCAAGTACTATACTATCTTTTATGTGTCCAATAATGGAAAAAAGTATGGTTGAAGGAGGTCCATATTGAACATTGGGTGTAATGCAAGGTAGGGGTGGATACTTTGGCCAAAATAATTGTCACCCACAGTCTTGGTGATGTTGTAAGGACCATAGAAAAGTGAAGGATGATTCCAATGGGATCTTGTAAGGAATATTTTCCCTGTGTGGTCGCAAGGGGCAGTACGACATCAATCACACCCAATGGTTGAAATCCCATCCCCACCTAAAAGGGGATATGGTCAATCGAGATATGAGATATTTTTTGTAGTTGTGTTGAACACAGGGGATACTCTAATCTCATGTGGATGGATGTTTATAGTTGTACATGTGAAATATATGCATGATCATCTTATTGACAACCTCTTTCGGGCCATTAGTTTTTGGGTGGAAAGTATTGTATTTGGTAATCTTGGTGTTGAACAGTGACTAGAGGCTAGAAACAAATGTGCTTAGGAACCTAATGTATCGATCTGAGATGATGGTATATGGTATCCCAAAATGTACGCACACTCATTCACATAATATCTTTCCAATGGCCTCCATTGTGATACTCTTATTACAGGTTGTCGGAATGGCCATCTTAAAAAATCGATCAACCACCCAAAAAACATAGTCATTTCCCTTCTTGGTTGAAGGAAGTAAAAACATGTATTCCATCAAAATGGATTCTCGTGTCCTATCAAGAGTAGTGAGAGCGGTTTACATGCCTTGTTTCTTAATGGTTGGTCTGGTAATAACATAGGAAGTGCAAGATCAGATTCACTTGTTGACTTCTTATCAAAGTTTTTCTCAATAGAAATACTTCTGCAAAACTTCCACTATCTTTTCCACAACAAAGTGTCCTACCATATAATTGTAGTGATATTCCCAAATTAGATTTTCTTTCTCTCTTGAGGAACATAGAAATGGAAAATATGGCATAATATTTTGTCCTAAAGATGAAATTCAGTGGCGGATGTGCTTTCACCCAACATTAGGTAAGTGATAGTAAAATCTATATCTCTCTCATAGAGTTTGGTCCACCAGGAGGACTCATTTCCACAAGAGTGGAGCATCATGGTTAATGCTACAACTGGAGGTCAACTGAGGTAGTCAACAACGTTGTTTGTGATCCCTATCTTATATTTTATGTTGAGATGAAATTGTTTCAAGTATATGGACCAATTTTGATGGAATTCATTCTACAATTTTCCTTGGGTTTGCATGAACTACAAAGGATTCTGATCAGTGTTGGGGTAGATGTTCAACTACATACTTAGTGACATACTCATTTTTCCCATTTTTCCTACTATTTAGGAGGATATTTATTTATAATATGTCTATTTATAGAAGGCCTATTTTTAGGTCACGGATTCCTATATTTAATACCATGGGAAAATACCATGAGTTTCCAAAACTATGGGCTCAGAAATCATCATCAAGAAAATTCATATTTTTTAGCTACCATTATGACAGTTCCTATTTTTTAGCCACCATTAGGAAAATTCCTATTTCTTAGGAGATAATTCCTATTTACTTAATTTTAGGAGATATTTCCTATTTCATGGCTATAGAGAACACTTTAGTAAGAATATTATCCTCCTATGGAAGTGTGAATTACCCATCTAATACATGAAGTTAACTCACTTCACTTATTTAGTGACTTTAAAGAATTAGAAAATTCTCACTCAGTTAGGATCTTAATTTTACTCTTGGACTCTGGTCTTATTCTAGGATATTTTTTCTATGATGGAATGTTGGATTACTGAGAGGAGGGGTGAATCATTAATAGAGCAATTTAATATTTTTAACCATAAAATAAAAGTATTATATCAATGTAGCATTATCATACAATAGTTTCATAGTAAATAGACAATGAACAAATGAGCAATCATACACATACAGAGTACACCAGTGTTTTTACGTGGAAAACCAAAGTGGGAGAAAACCAAGGAATTATTTTTCTTATATGTGTTTAATAATTACATTCATTGGAAGCACCAACTTCCTTTGTTTTACAATTGCAACTTGAAGGAGGCTCCAACCCTTTAGTTTCTCACGATAAAACCTGAAGGAAGCTCCAACTCCCCAATTATCTGGATACAACTAAAATGAGGCTACAGCCCCCTATGTTCTCTGGCTACAACCAAAAGGTTGCTAAAACCACCTTTACTTGCCTTGTCCAACCGCCTATATGTAGAATTAGAATGATGGAACCATTGTCACACTATCACTTTGAGATATATTGTTGTAAACATATACCAATCAACCTTTAATCAACCTCTAAAAACATGTACCAATAACATGTTCCAAAATGTACCATACATCAACCTGTACCTCAACCTGTACCATAAACAAATGCATCAACCATGCACTAAACCTATACAAATAACATGTCACAATAACATATCCAAACAACTTGTAATCAACCTATACCTTAAACAAGTGCATCAACCATCCACCAACCTCTACCTGAACTTGTACAATCAACGAGTGAATCCACCATGCATAAAATATGTACTAATCATGCATCAAATACACATAAACTACGACTCATCAATATGTACCAACATCATAAACTATACACCTCATATATGTGGCAACTCATCAAATACTTGTCTCAACCATGTACCCAACATGTACCTGAACCAAAATCTCTCATCAATTTCATCATCCAAATATTATTTTTAACTTTGTAATAGACCTGGTGTATATGATCACATACTTTCAAACCTTCCTTAACTTTAACAACAAGAGACTATCATTTTCATCAAATTTTACTTTAGT
>ML867117.1:17217-30082 GCA_009831015.1 Picea engelmannii
GATGGTAGAAAAGTTGGAGCTGGAGACTATTGATCATCCAAGCCCATACAGAGTTTCATGGCTACAAAAAGGACATTAGGTAATTGTCACTAAATATTGTTTAGTTGAATTTAAGATAGGAGGATATAACAATAAAATACTTTGTGATGTCATTCCCATGGATGTTTATCATTTGTTGCTGGGTAGACCGTGGAAGTATGACAGAAATGTGATTCATGATGGGATGATGAACACATACACCTTAGAGAAGAATGGGAGAACTCACATGTTGCTTCCAATCAAAGATAAGGAGCTGAAACCTGAAGTAATCAACATTTTACTTCTTATGAGTGGGAAGGAACTTCTTACAGAGGTTAATAAGAAAGAGGAACTACAATTCATTGTGGTCAGGAAGACAAAGATTGTTTTAACCAACACAAGGGTAGATGATTTACCAAAAGAGGTTCAGGAACTGCTGGAAGAGTTCGCTGACAATGTAGTGGAAGAACTAGCTCATTCACTGCCACCGATCAGAAGTGTGAGTCATCATATTGATCTCATACATGGAGCTAGTTTTCCAAACAAAGAAGCGTACATATTGACACCGTAGGAGAATGAAGAGGTCAAAAGACAAGTCCAGGATTTGTTGGACAAAGGTTTGGTTAGGGAAAGATTGAGTCCATGTGTTGTTCTTACAATACTTAGTCTGAAGAAAGGCGAAGGCTGTAGGATGTGTACTGACTCGAGGGAAATCAACAAGATAACCATCAGGTATAGATTTCCATTGCCAAGGATGGATGATCTGATGGATTGCTTGAATGGAGCAAATTTTTTTTTGAAGATTGATTTAAAGAGTAGATATCACCATATTCATATGAGAGAAGGTGACGAATGGAAGACAACATTCAAAACCAATTAAGGGTTATATGAATGGATTTTCATGCCGTTTGGTTTAACAAACACGTCAATTACTTTCATGAGATTGATGAAAGAAGTCCTCAAGGATTTCATCAGAAAATTTGTTATCGTATATCTTGATGATATACTGATTTTCAGCAAAACAAAAGCTGAACATTTGAAACATTTAGCTACAGTAATGAAGACCTTACTGCAGGAGAAGCTGCTGATAAACATGAAGAAATCCTCATTCATGAAGATGGAGCTCATTTATTTAGGTTTTGTTATTTTTGTTGATAAGTTGAGGATGGATCTGGATAAGGTGGACGTGATCAAGAATTGGTCGTAACCAAAGAATATATTTGAGGTGAGAAGTTTTCACGGATTGGATGGTTTCTACTGAAATTTCATCAGGAATTTTAGTGGAATTAGTGCACCGATGATGGACACAGTGAAGAAGAGACACAAGTCTTTTCACTGGATAGAAGAAGCCGAAAAGAGTTTTAATTTGTTGAAGAGGAAAATCACAGAACAACCAATCCTAGTGTTGCCTGATTTCCAAAAGACATTTCAAGTGAAATGCGATGCAAGTGGATTTGCAATTGGGGTAGTCTTGAGCCAAGAAGACAGGTTGATAGTGTACTTCAGAAAAAAGCTAGTTGGAGCCAAGATAAAATACTCCACTTATGACAAGGATTTCTATGCTATTATTCAGGCATTGAAGAAATGGAGGCATTACTTGATTCCTAAGGCATTTGTCTTATATAGTGATAATAACGCATTGCAGTTTGTGACTCAACAGGAAAAGTTGAATCAGAGACATGTTAAATGGGTTGAATACATGCATAATTTCACTTTTGTGATTAAACATATTTCTGGTACTGCTAACAAAGTTGTTGATGCTTTGAGCAGGAAATGTTTGCTATTGCAGTAGTTCAGAGTCAAAGCATTGGGTTTTGATGATATTAGGGACATGTATAGAGATGATCCATATTTTAAAGAAGCGTATGAAGATGATGAGAACCCAATTCTCAGAGACAAAAACCAATGGGAAGAATACATGATCCAGGAAGGATTACTGTTTAAAGGTAATCAACTTTGTATTCCAAAATGCTCCATGAGGGAGAATTTGCTGAAGGAGAAACACAGTGGAGGATTGGTCAGAAATTTCGGTCATGACAAGATGTTCACAAAGTTGAATGAGTCATATTTTTGGCCAGGAATGCGAGAAAACATCAAAATATTTGTGGACAGATTTAGGATTTGATAACATTCGAAAGGCAAGAGGCAGAATGCTGGTTTTTATCAACCATTGTCCATACCTGAGAGGCCGTGGGATGTAGTCAACATGGAATTCATATTGGGGTTGCCAAGAACACAAAGAGGGTTTGAATCAATCTTTGTGGTGGTGGATAGATTTTCCAAAATGTCACATTTCATTCCATGCCAGAAAACCAATGATGCAACTCACATTGCGAATCTATTTTTCAAAGAAGTCATTCGATTTGATGGCTTCCCAAGAAGCATAGTTTCGGATCGAGACACTAAGTTCGTAGGACACTTTTGGAGGACCTTATGGAAGAAGATGTGAACTAAATTGTTGTTCAGTTCATCTTATCATCCTTAGATGGATGGAAAAACATAAGTGGTGAACAGATGTCTTGGAGACTTGCTGAGAAGTTTGGTGGTAGAACACCACAGCCAGTGGGATAACATATTACCACAGGAGGAGTTTTCTTATAATGACTCAGTTAATAGAAGCATGGGACATAGTCCATTTCAGATTGTCTATGGCATGCAGCCAAGAGGAATTTTTGAGCTGAGAAATTGAGAACAGACTGTGACTAGGAGCGCTAGTGTAGAAGATTTCGCAAAGGCGATGAAGGAACTTCATAGCCAGGTGAAGGAACGATTGTAGAGTTTGAGCCAAGAATATAAACAAAGAGCAGATCAACACAGAAGCTAGTTTCAATTTCAAGTTGGAAATTTGATACTCACACATTTGAGAAAGGAAATATTCCCAAGAGGAACATATAATAAACTGAAAATGAATAAAATCGGACAATGCAAGGTCTTGAAGAAATTTGGAACAAATGCTTACGAGATTGAATTACCCGATGGGATCGGAATTTCTCAGGTATTCAATGTCTCATATTTGTACCCATATAAATATAAGAAAGTAGAAGAAGGAAATGAACAACCATAGGTTCAGTGGTGAAGGCAGATGCCAGTTGTAGAAAAGCCGCAGATGGAGTGCATACTAGACAAAAGGGTCAGCAAGAAAGAAATACTTTGAGTATTTGGTCAAATGGAAGGGCCATCCAGCTGAATATGCCATATAGAAAAATGAAGTAGAGATCCAAAGGCATGGACAGATCATGCGCGAGCTCATGGACAGGATCCCATGAAAATTTTCAAGCGAGGGAGTATGATGCAAGAGCATCTCAAGCGAGCTAGTGCGGAGATAAAAGACAACTAGAAAAGCACCCATCGCAAATTTTGAAAATGTTATGTAATGACAATGAGATCATTAAATGGAGGGGACAATTGTATAATATAAATGGATCTTGAGCGATCTTCTCTCATCCTTAGTAGGTAGAAGGAATTTTTAATAGTTAATGAAAGTAGATAGAATTTAATGCGTAGATTAGACAGTTTAGAATAAAAGAGGGAAAGGAGATATAGATACCCTCATTGTGTATTGTAAAAAAAATAAAAAATAAATTAAGGGGATGTCAATTGAGAGAATAGATCATAGAAGAGAAGAAGTAGAGAGTTGTGTAGAAGAATTCCATGTACAAAAGTTATGGATTAATACAAAAAGGGCTTTGATTCAGGCTCATGGTGTTCAAATATTCTCTGTGTATGCATTATTGAATGTTATGCTCATGAATGATTTTCTCTTTATTTCATGCAATTTCTTTTATGCTATGTATGAATGATTTCTTTTTGAATGTCTGAAATCTGAGAGAGAGAGAGAGTAAGGGAAATGAGTTTCAATTGTTTCTCTATCTGAGCAAGAGTTCATGCAAGGAGTGCAGTGGAATTGTCCACAAGGAGTGCATTGACAAAGGGTTCAGAGGTTTGTCTCTGAAAGATAAGATAAGATAGTCTTTGTTCTCATTCCCTAAGAAGTGCAGCTAGGCACAGGAGTCGTGCAAGGAGTGTGCAGGCCAAGTAAAGTCTCAGGTTTTGTGAACCTGAGGAATTTTTGAAGGACTACTGCTGCAGGGAATGCGCAGAGTCAAAGGACTTCAATTCTTTGAAGTAATTGAAGGATTTTCCACAAGGAGTGTGTGCAGGAGTCTACTTTAAGACTCGGAGTGGGAAAAATATCAGGAAGGATAAAACCTTTGAAATTGTCAAAGAGGAACATAGGAAGTTGGTGCATTCAAGCATTGAGAAGGCGTCACAAGTTTGTGTTGCAGGTGGGTAAATTTAGTGGAAAAATACTTTGGTGAAAAGTTGCAGAAGTCCTTGAGAAGGAAGGCAAATGGGCAGTCAGAATTCTCTGTGGAGAATTTGTGAAGTCCCGCGAGCTGTCAGATGTCATGGAGGAGAAGGGGAGTTATGAAGAGTGTTTTCAAAGGTTCAAGCTCAGGAGAGGCAGAGCCGTAGATTCAAGCCAACAAGGGCCATTGGATTTGCCCGAGTATTTCCATTTTCGGGTTTCGTAGATTGAAGTCCCAAATTCTTTGCATTAAGACTCGTGAATTGAGAAGTCCTGAAAAGGTGAAAAGTCTAGTTATGGGGCCAGTGCCGAAAATCATGTCAGATTTTAACATTTCAGGATTTTTGGGAAATAGAGAGTCGGGATTTCGGAGGTCATGGAGTAGAGTTGCATGACATCACAACTCACAGACTCATGAAAAATGAATAGCCGAAATTGATATCAGGATTCGGGAATTCAGGGTCTACGTTGACAAGAGATTTTGGTATTGAGAGTCTCGAGCTCCCGATACGTGAAAATCACGCTGACAATTGGATCAAGTTGG
Source organism: Picea engelmannii (assembly GCA_009831015.1). Classification (NCBI taxonomy): domain Eukaryota; kingdom Viridiplantae; phylum Streptophyta; class Pinopsida; order Pinales; family Pinaceae; genus Picea; species Picea engelmannii. Next base: position 22,089 of record ML867117.1, read on the forward strand.
GAATCACATCCATTGATTTCTTTGGTGACCGAATATTGCAGTTCATTAAATTGGGTTTCGGGGTCTGAGGAATAAGACACTTGATTATCGGATTCGCGAAATCGTGAAATCCAATCTCTTGAAGCATAAAAGGGGGAATTTCTCAAGGTTATTTGTGGGTGCAGATTTCTCGAAAGGGAAATAGAAGAGCCAATTGTTGAGATCTCTTTGGGCCAGCAGAAGAAGAAATATCCTGTGTGCATGGACTTCCGACTTGCGGGTTGGGAGGGATGCATCAATTGTACATGCTTGTTTACTTGGGCATGATTTTGTTGGGTCCTTTTTTTGGTAATTCTGGAAGAGATGTGTACCCATTTATTTATTTGAGGCTTGGGATGAAGGTGTTAATTATTTTTGGGTTCAATCATTATGTTGATTATATAAAAGTGGTGCTTATGTGAGAAATGTTTGAGGCCTAAATAAGAGTTATAACATCCATATTGATTGTGTTGGACAGTGTTTAAATAAATGATGGATATGAATTGTTGTTAACATTGTGCATGTTCCTGTTGGTTTTAAGGGATGAAGCATTGGATTTAATATTATGGTCGTGACTCAAAGGATATTATGGTTTCTTATAGAGATTGCAATGTTGTTCATTATTAATGTCATATAATGATTATGTGGATATAATAGCTGTTGTGATTAAGTTATTTTGGGCATATAAATTACTGTATAAAATAACTTGGAAGCCAACAATTTTTTTTTTCATGAAATTACTAGCATGAATTATTGTTTTGAAAATGGAACACTATTAAAACTTTGAAGGTCTGGACAAAGATATGTTTTGATTGCATGTTTTGATTTATTTTCAATTGAACAATATCGATATTGATTCCCTATCATTCTATCATTTTTCTCTAATTAACTTCTCCCTCATAGTCTCGATTTCACTTATTGCATCCATGTTTTGTGAAATAAATTTAAAAGGAAAAGTATGTGTGAAAGTGACAAAGGGATAACACAACAAGGGTTGGTGACTTTTATTTTGATATTTTATTACAAAGTAAATTGTTTGACTAATTGCTAAACAATATTAGTGTACTAATCCCCTATCATTATACCACTTGTCACTAATTACACTCCCTCCATATTTCCCATGAACGCTATCACCTCCTTTTCACATGGAAATTAATGTATGGTTTGTTATGGATGTATTCGGATGTATCTCGTGTCAATTTTTGAGCCAATTTTTTATTCTTGTAAGCATAGTGTCATGTAGAATTTATTAAGAGATTCATTACTGATGAACTGTTTCTACAGGATGAGATTTTTTAGCAAGGGAAACAATGAAAAAAATAACAAAGGTAGGGGAAATTGGAACTGTGGCCATAGAAGGCCTAGATTTTCTATCCATTTTGATGTTGATCCTCAAGAATTGAACCAATTGTTCCAAGATAGGTTCTTTAATTGGATTGGTCATGGAATAGTGCACCCTCAAATAGAAATACCTCTTTCCAGCCTCCTTAGAACATCCCTGGCATTCTTATTCCTCCACATGTGTCCTTGCAGCCAAAAGTCCCTGCAAATGATGGATATAAAGAAATAGTCAACCCACTAGTCTCTCACTATTGTGGTTTTCCCACTATGTCATTGTCTTTTCCACCACCTATCAATCCCAATATCCATATTTCTTGTGTTGTTTCACTAGTTCAATCTTCACATGCTAGTAAGAGACTAAAAACTGATATTTCCCAACCCATGCAAGATAAAGGAAAATAAGTTTCCTCCCCTTCTTCTCCCTCCGATGATTCCTCAAAATATCTCTCTTCTCACATGAATTTGAGGGATGATTGTTCCCATGTGATTATCGAGATACAACCTCAAGGGTGTAATCAACCATGGGCTACTTCCAAGAAATAGAAGGGAAACAACAGTGAGAAAATAAAAATTTCCTCACAAAGTGGCAAATATGGTTTTTAGATTATGTGTTTTTATGATTTCAGTTGATGAAGACAATGCTTAGTGGTTTTCAGTATTTTTGGACAACAAGATCTATTTTGGTATTTTGTGTATAATGTGGATGATGTGGATATTTATACATTTTTTGCATATGATATAAATTATTTATGATATTTAAATATCTCATTTGAAAGATATTTAAAGGAGCTACAAGGGTGGAATATAGTCAAAATGATTATCCTTTTTGTGTTATATTTTATGATTTGAAAGAAGGAAATGACAGGAGCCACAAGGGGCCCCACCTACCTAGTTGTTATTAATTAAAGACCCTTAACTATATTATTATTATTTATTTCTCCTAAACTAATTAGTTAAGTTAAATCAACTTAACTAAAGAAATTAGTTTAACTAGTTCAACTTATTTGGAAAGAATAAAAGTTGAATGAGAAGAAAAGAAAAGTGAAGAATAGAAGGAGAAAGAAAGACTAAGGTTTTCTCTTTGGTTGCATGAGATAAGTTTTGTTTTTATTCATTTTTGAGTTTATTCAAAGCCTAATTCTCTTTTTGACAACAAGGTTCAAGATTGAACCAAACTTTTCAGACACTTGTTTTAGAGGTGTTGATCCATTCTTGATAGTCTGTGTATTCCTGTATGTTTGTGAATTAATTTTCATGGTTGATTAAGGATATCTTGTAGAGTCAAAATGGCAACAGTTTGTGGAAAGCTAATCCAGATTATAAATTTTATTTTTACTTGATTGTCAGAGTCTTTTTGTATGGTGTTCATCGGAGATCTAAATCACACTTTTGTCCATGCCCTCGCAGGGGATTTTATAAAGAGAAAGCACTTTTGATATCTTAGAAATAAAATCAAATTGCTATTTTGTCTCATATATGTGTATTTATGACTTGGTTAGTTTTTTATTTTTGATCTCCATGTTTCCTTTATCATAAAATATGTGTATATTACAGAAACTTTTATGAATTTTATTTTATATTGCAACATTTTTTTCATTAATAAATTAGCCTCAATCCTAGTAAATAATAATTATGAATTGGGAGAATATTTTGAGGCTATAAAACCCCGAGTGACATTCCTGACTATCTTTTCCTAGCCAATCAAGATTCAAAAATCATTGAGTAAGGTAATTCATACATTTTCCTCAATAAGGAGGAAGTGTTGGAAAATTAGAGGTTGTTATCCCTAGATATTTCACTCAAGGAAACACCGACAAAGTATTGGGGTGTGTACAAAGAAACAATTCAGGATTGGTATCAGTGTCAACGACTACTGCACATTAGATTTGGTGCAAAATAAGGGAGAAATATAGTGCGAAAGTATGGTGGATGAGGACACTAGTTGAACACTTGGATAAGTGAAGAACATAATGGAGGATCACAACATTAGAGGAATGGACTCATCACTTTATTCATACATTGGAAGGGATCCAAGGGAAATGGTACATATAATAGGAGATGCATAGAGGCATTACAAAATGGACAATATTAGAATAGAATTTTGAAGTAACCTTCTCATTCAAGCATGAGAAACCCAACATTGATTCAATGCTAAAGATAATAAGGGGAGTGATATTGTTTGATGAACTAGAGGTCGAAATCGTAAAAAAATATCAACAATGAAATATAGAGACAGTCAAAGAGTTACTCTCATGCTATCATATCGAAGAGGAAGCACCATATGAAGATGATCCAGGCAACATTCAGATCATAGATATTGAAGGAGATAGAGATATGGAAGGTCCATCTTTGGAGTTAAGCATTTGTTGCACCAATAAAAGTTAATAATGTAAACATTGGGACAAATCACAATCCTAAAATGTAAAGTATTGGAGACTAACAGGATGAGAAAACACTAGAGAGGATAAAAAAATTGTTGCGTGAATACAATGACCCGTTTCCAACAACATTTATAGAGATGAAAGGCATAGCAGTGGAGCTAGGTGAGATGAATATACTCGTCAAACCCAATGCTATAAATGTGAGACATAGACCTTATAGACTAAATCGAGTGTATATGAATAAATTGAAAGAAAAAATTGATTGAATGTTGGAAGATGGAATTATGAAACCATTAGAGGAATCAGAATGGTTCAGCCGCATGGTAGTCTAGGAAAAGAGGCAAGGGGGGATAAGGATTTGTGCAGATTTGAAAAGATGATGACAACATCTATATTAGTATTTCCATATTAGGAAAAGACATTTCATGTTCATGTAGATGCATCAACAATAACACTTGGAGCAATTTTGGCGTAGCCAGGAGTAGGGGACTTAGACCATCCTATAGCCTTTTCAAGAAAGAAGTTGTCAGAATATAAGCAGATTTACAAAACCATAGAAAGAGAAATCCTAGCCATCATATATGCACTTCAAAAATTCAGTAACTATTTATTGGGTAAACACTTTAAAATGTTCATAGATCATTCTTCCCTAAAATATCTAGTCAATAAGCTAGTTTTGGGGGGGAGGATCTGTATATGGTTGTTATTAATCCAATAATTTGATTTTGAGGTAATAGTAAAACCAGGGAAGTTGAATATACGACTTCATCACCTATCAAGGGTAACCAATGGAGAAGAATATACTAACTTGGAAGACAACTTCCTCGATGCACAATTATTTTCAGCATGGGTAGTTGATAAATACTTCATTGATATTATTAAATATTTAAGTATAGGAGTTGCTCCATGAGACTTTAGTACTATGAAAAAGAAAAAAATGGTAGTTAGAGTTGCATAATACCAACTCATTACAGGTCATTTATGCAAAATGGGCACATATATCATTTTGAGAAGGTGTTTATTGGAACATGAATGACCTAGAATTTTAGAAGAATTCGTGAAGGCATGGCTGGAGGACACTATGGAGGAAAATATACCGCAAAGAATGTATCCCGCACATTATTATGGTGGAAAAAAATTCATAAATATGCAAAGTAATATTTCTAGAACTGTGATGTCTTTCAAAGGGTTGGAAAACCCATCAGGAGAGATGAGATGCCCCTAAGACCACAAGTAACTCTGCAGGTATTTGAAAAATGGGAAATATATTTTTTCGGACCTACTAATCCATGAAAAAGAAGGTCAGGAAACAAATATATCATTATTGTGACTGAATACCTAACCAAATGGGAATAAGTAGCACCCATCAAAGGTTTCATCATAGAGACAACATGACACTTCATATTTGAGAAAGTGATCACCAGATTTGGATATCCCAGGATTTCAATGAGTGACCAAGGCAATATTTTTATTAATAATATCATCAATTCTATGAATGAGGAGTTTTAAGTCTATCACCAGAAGAGTACACCGTATCATCCTTAGAAAAATGGGATAGTAGAAAATTTCAATAAGATTTTGGAAAATGCTTTGACTAAGATCTGCAATATTAATAGGGATGATTGGGAGTTGAAAAATACCAAAAATAATATGGGCATACAAGAACACATGCAATAGGTTGATAGGGAGGACACCATTTATATTGGTGTATGGAAAGGAAGTAGTGGTTCCATTAGAATTCTGGGTACCAAGTCTACAAGTAGCAACAATTACCAACATGAGATAAAGAGGCGCAATACATGAGAGGTTAATTCAAATAATGAAAATTGAAGAGGATAGGATTCTGCAAGGATTTCATCAGGAAGTATAGAAAGAAAGGGACAAATCCTAACATGATAGACACATTAAAAATAAAATATTTAAGGAGGGAGACCTAGTTCTTCTCTATGACAATAAATTTTTCCAACACCCTGGCAAGTTCAAAATGAATTGGTTAGGGCCATATGAAGTAAATTGTGTCACAGATGGGGGATCTTTGCAGCTAAAGGATTTGGAAGGAATATAACTTAAAGGAATGGTCAATGATAGTCAACTGAAACTGTACAGGGACGATCGACCTACTAACTCTTAAAAAGTTACAACGCATAAAGAATCTCATGTATATAGTGTACTATAGTAGATATTAGGAAAGAAAACTGATTAAAATAAGTAAAAAGTAGAAAATGAAGAAAAAATAATACAAAAATAAAAAAAGAATAAAAATATAAACAGAGGAAAAAGTTGGTTGAATAACATGAAAGTGGGAAAAAAGTTGTGTGCAACAATTACTGCAATAACATAGAAAGACAACGTGTAGGAAAAATTGGACTTGACACAAATGCATGGAAAAAGTCGAAAACAATTATGACTAGGTATATAAAGTGTGGAAAGCACGTGTTAGCTTGACACCTAGTTATTTTTTAGCACAGAGAAAGATACAAGTGTATTACCTAGGTATAATTGTGTGAATAAGATAGAAATGATTGACTTAGATAAACCATGACACCACCAATGTTTGGTGATCTAGGGAAGTACATACGAGTTACTCGACAAGGCCATATGCAGAAGGAAAAGGTGGTGGAACCTGAGAACATCATCGAGCTTGAAGATGGCACCACTTCCAAGAGAGAGTCACTCAACCCGACAAGGGTTGAGGAGGAAACATCGATAACAACAAAAGTGGAAGTAGGGTAGATTTTTGAGACCTTAAATGGTATTAAAAACCCTAATCGCAAAAAACTATCTAAATACAATGAAATGAAGGGTCAGCGATAGGGCCGTGACAAAGAGTAGGTGTTGCTAGAGGACATCACAAACTATCCATACTCCAAGGGGTGATAAGATGACACAAAAATAGTAGAAGAAAGACCATATACCATTGGGAAGTTTTTAAATGCATAGGATGGCACACAAATTACACTTCTCTACCTCTGAGACACAGTGGTCACTATGGAGGACATGCTTGGAAAAGTACCTAAACTAAGGTACTCAGACCACAATGTCTGTGATGAAAACAAATTCCTATATTTGTCTAAGGAATCGTACCTATTGAACACAAGGGAAATTGGAGCCCTAGGAAAACCAATCATGGAGCCCGCACAGTGGACAATAGGGCTCTACAACACTAGTATAATGAACCTCAGGCACGGTAAAAATGTTGGGATTTGCGTCAAACAATCGCTATCACAGGTAAATGGAGGAATTCTCTGAATGGATAGGCTGGTATATCTCGATGTGGCATTGATAAAAAAAATTATGGGATTACCCACAATGGGCGCACGACAAAAATAATACTTGGATAATAAAGCGTGCAAGAAGGAGATCATTGAGCTAGTCAAGGAGAAATTTGGTACCAATAGAAGAAACAGAGAAAAATTGCTTAGAGGTAAGAATGATAATGTGACAAGGTTCTCCATCAATCCCATATCTTGCAAGATACTGAGGAAGTGTAGAAAATAAGAGACTCCAATAGGAGTCATCGTAGTCATCATGCAGTGTGCGAAGGGAATAATGTTTAGTTAGGCACCGTACCTCCTGAACCTATTCTTGATTAATTGCAAAGATGGGAAGGATAATGGACCTGATTTCCATTATTATTGGCTCATTATCCTCATAGATTTGGCAGGATGGGAGGATCCAAATATTCATCCTTTCTAGATAGGAAAGGGAAGTGCTACACGACCATATATGAGTCCCTTTGGTAGGCCAAGGAAAATAAAAATTAGTAGGACAATAACACAGTGTTCATGATGCTTCTAGAATATATACAACAATGCAAAACAAATGTATGGTGAATTCCTATGGAATTGGTCCAAGAAACTAAATGGATAGCTAGGTTTAAAGCATCCATCCACCACATGTGGATCCAAGCTGTAAGGAATCCAAAGAAGGAATGGTTGGAGATGTAACACTGTAGAAATATTTGAGGTCCTATGAGGCTGCCATCTAAGGTTTGTCTTTGACCTTAGTATGGCTCTAAGTTTCAACTGTTTGGCTGTCTTATTTTGCTGTTTTAGGACATAAAATAGTCATGTTACTTTCTGCTCAATGTTTTAAAGGTTAAGTGCTCTTTTAAGGTGCCCTTGCAAGTGTTTTATTGTCTCAATGTTAGCACATGCAATATAACTTAAAATACATAACACAACCTCTAGATCTTGAACTTTAAAATGCTGATCTACACTTCTAAACATGCATAAATTTGACATAGGTATTTTT
>ML867119.1:6453-21294 GCA_009831015.1 Picea engelmannii
AATTCTTATTTATTATTATCCTTCTGGTCTCTATTCCTAACAATAGCTTATATATAATTTATATATAATATATACATATATAATTTATATATAATATAAACTATATACAATATATAATTTATATATAATATATATTTTATATATGACATAAACTATATACAATATATAGTTTATATATAATATATATTATATAGTTTATATATAGTTTATATTATATATAAACTATATATAGTTTATAATTTGTTTTTTTAATATATATATATATATATATAATTTTAAGTTTTTCTAATTTTATTATAAACAGTTTATATTATATAATTTATATATAATATAAACTATATATAAATTATATATTTTATCCTCTTAACTCAACAAAAGTATGGCGATTTTGGAGAATTTCTCTTAATGCTTTTCGAGCATAAAAACAAAATTTTAAAGAATCACAAGTAATCATTTACCCTCTTAAGGTTCGATAGACCAATTCGATCTTAGTGGACGTTAATCATCATCATCATCATCATCATACTATATAATTTATATATAGTTTATATTATATAAACTATATATAGTTTTTAATTTGTTTTTTTAATTTTTTTATAAAATTATATATATATTAAAGGTTTTTTAATATATTTTTTTGTTTTTGGGTAATTTTAAGTTTTTCTAAAAAAACAAATTCAATTTGTATTTTCTATTTAGTTATATATATGTTTGTGTGTGTTTTTAACATTTTTAAAGTGTTTTGGTCATAAATTTAGTTTTTTTCCTTTTTTTTTTTAATATAAACTATATATTGTTTGTCCTATTCACTTGTCATACAAGCTTCAGGTCATTCCACGGCTACTTATTTATCAGGGGCTACCATCCGAGACCCATTTGGCTAAGAATGAGTTGAAGAATGAACTTTGTCTAGTGTGTAGTCAACCGGAGACAACGAAGCATATATTTGGACTGTCATTTTGCGAGAATATATATATATATATATAAAGCTTTTATTTTATTTTTAAATTTTTTATAAAAATTTATGACTCAAATTTATTTTTCTTTAAATTTTTTAATATAATGTTTTTGTTTATGGTTTTTATTTTTTATTTTTTTTATATATTTTTTTTAAATATATTTTTAATTTCTTTTTTTTAAATATATGTGTTTTTTCTTCATTTAAAAAAAAAAAGTTGTGAAGATTTTGTCCTTCCTATTTATTTATTTTTCAATGTAAATTTAAGAAGAAGAAAAAATGTTAGTAAATAAATTTTTAAGTGACCATTTTGTATTCAATTTTGGGTTTCTTTTTTTTGCATAGGGATCTATTGTCAAAACCACAGTTTCAATTAGGTTGAAATGAGCCATAATTTTAACGTTTAGAAAAAACTTTTTGCTTTAGTTATTGTCACTTTTTATTTAGGTGTTAATTTTAAGGCTTTTCTAAGCTATTGTATGAGTTTTGAAGGTCATGCTTGAAAAATGTTATAATTTTGACCCCATTTGAAAAAAATGGTGCTACCGGTAGCACCACTTTTTGATTTGGGGTTGATTTTCATGTTTTTTATGCAAAAATATGAGTTTTGGGGGCTAGATTTATGGTTTTGAGGTCACGGTTCTTGTTAAGTTGGTAATATTGTTACCTCCTATATACTTCATAAGAGTTTCTTGTGTAGTCAATGGAACATCTAACATCAAAGCCATCTTACGAAATTCATTTGTATATTCTTGCACTAATTGTCTTTTTCTTAACTTAAGACTTTGCCATTCAATTAAAGCCTTTTCCTTATATCCCAATGGATAGAACTATTTTCTAAGTGCGGAAATAAAATCATACCATGATGGAAAAATCTTACCAACTTGTTCAGTTCCATGTTGCATCTTACTTTGTCGCCAGATAAGAGTTGTGCCTTCAAGACGAAGCGATGCCAATCTAATTTTGGTTGCCTCATCTTTGATTTGTTGCACATTCCAATATACTTCCATCTGTCTAACTCAGTTATCAAGTTTCTCAGCATTAACTTTTCCATCATACAAAGGCAAAACAAATTTTACATCAAGTTTAAGTAATGGTATATCAAGCTTATGTTAATGAGAATGTTTTCTTGAAGAAGTAGTACTCGAACTTGTACTTGAAGAAGAAGAAGATGTAGATGAAGGAGGTGAAGGAGGGTACTCTCCTTCTTCACTTTTGTCTTGATTTGAATATTCCCCTTGAATCAGTCTCTTATGTTCCAAGTAATCATCATACAACACTTTTACCATCTCCAACATGGCAAAGAAAGTTCTTTGAAACTCTCTTTCATTTTGAGAAAGTCCTTCTTCTGATGCCATCTTCTCACTTTAAGATGTCATCTTTCTTGATCCAATCTCTGGATCCCCTTCTACAAGCTCTCTATCACCACGAATTAGCTTTTCCTTGGTAATCATGCAAACTCAAACAACCAACTATCAACCTGCTCTGATACCACTTGATCCGAAATTAAATTTTTAAAGACTTTGGTTAATTTTATGCATGAGTTGATTTACCATTTAGAAATTGAAGAGAAGAACGATATCTAATGTAAGAATGTTGTAATCATCATAAAAAAATGCAGAACAAAAAATAAGCACTAAGAACAGCAAACCATAATGCCAAGATTGTTAACGAAGTTCAACAAAGTTGCCTGCGTCTCTGGGCCTTTGTCTCAGTGGGGGAGGTTTTCTTATTAATCTTCAATGATTCAAAAATACATCAGAAGTACATCAAATGGATTAAAAATTGGTCTGGATGTGTTTTTCTCAACCTCAATAATCCAACACAACTAACAGCACTGGAAAAGGTTGAGCGTAGCTCCTGAAAATGGCCTCCAAAGTTTGTTTCCTCAATGGCTTCCCTCCATAAAAATGGATTAAGATTCACAAAAACTTCACATTTTGTTTTTATGAACCTTCCTGGACTGTCAAAAACCTATGTTTTATATATAATTTTGGTTGAGGATCCTATCCCAACTTCCTCCCAAGATCTGGCCTCAAATTGGGCTCCAGATCCCCCAAAAATGGGCAAAATCAGGCTAAAATCAGCGTAAAAATAAAAAAATGCCAAATATAAGTCCAAAACCCACTTTTCCAACAAAAATTAGCGTGCACCCCTTTTTCATAGGCTTTTGGTCACGTGGAGGTATACGACCAGGGCCTGGTCGGTCGGGCTATCCCCCCGTCGATCGGGCTCTAATCCCCCAAACTTCTCCACTAACCAAATTCAAATATAAAGTTGGTTGCATAGGGGTTAAGTCCCACAGTTAGCCTGGACAGTGTGCCACCTTTGGTGAATTCGTTACTTTTTCGAAGGTCGGGGGTTTGAGTCTCGCGAATTGCAACAAATTTTTTACCCAACCAACATTGGACTCATCCAGGGTGCCACGTGGCACCCTGTGATTGGGCCACATGTCACCTTTGGATTGGACCGTACCAAACCAGTCATCGCACAGTCACCCGGCCAGTGAGCTTTTCAAGTCAGCTATGTACTCCACCTCACTGCCACATGTGAACCTGTCATTGGACCACATCACTACCACCTATCATCTGTACCCTACCACGTTTCATCCCTACCATGCCACATGTCACGACCTAATCCTACCACGTCATCGTATGGATTGCCACGTTAGCATCTATATAATCCACGTGTCTATCACATCAACACTCGAAAATGCCAAAAATTTCCGACATGTGTCACCTCCTGGTGCTGGCACGTCATCATGCTGATGTCAGCAGTACGGCCTCTGACTGTTGACTTTGACTTTTTTTCCTGTTTGGGAAAAAGTTCAGAACGTGATAAATTTCGCATATGGTGTCCATTTTCGAAAAAAATTATGTGTATTGTCGGAATCGGCACAACGAGCCCTACACAATGGCGTTGGCTTCGTTCGATTCCGAGAAATTTAAAATTTTGGCCTTCCTCGATCCATTTTGGATCAGTGAGAATCTAAAAATAATTGTTCTTTGCATCCTATCCAAATTTCAAAAGATTCCAAAATATTAATGTGCTCCAATCAAAACACTAAGTCATTCCTTTCACACAAATGGAATTTTGTAATTTCTCTATGTCTTGGTTTTGGACTCGGGCACAGGATCTAAACTCACTTTATACTTCTAAAATTTGGTATGTAAGTATTGGAATTATTGTCATTGATTTCAAAGGATTAATGATGTCATTAATGTCATATTATGACATTACAATACACACATCATTTTCAAGATTGATTTATATATATATATATATATATATATATATATAGGTCTACAAGTATATTTAAAAAGGGGTGCATGTGAAAAAGTGAAAAGTGAAATGGTGATTTCAAACACATGGTTTTGGGGGTTTCGGGTATATTCCCATAGTGTTTGGGGTATTTTCCCATGGTATATGGGGTATTCTCCCATGGTATTGGGAATTAATTATTTAACGAATGGACATGTCCCTTCATGAAGGGTTATGAAAAAGTATAAAAAAGAGAAAGTGTGAGTGTGAAAAATGCATTAGCAAGGTCATCTTGGAATTTTCGTGATAAAAATTTTTATAGGATGTTTCAGACCTTGAAATTTGGAAGAGATGGAGGGTATATCTTGGTGTACATGTGGTATACCTTGAAATTTGGAAGAGATGGAGGGTATATCTTGGTGTACATGTGGTATACATTTCAAATTCTAGTTCGCTATACTTTCGAAGACATGCCCTATGGAATTTAGGGTTCTTGAATGCTCCTAAAATCAGTTTCAGACAGGTCAACTTGGCACTTTCACTATAAATTATTTTTGGGGTTGTTTCAGACCTCGAAAATTTGTTGAGACAGAGGAGAGATATTGGCGTACATGTGGTACAAATTCAAATGTTTTTTCATTATATTTTCGAAGATAGGTCATGTGGAATTTATGGCTCATGAATGATCCTCAAATCACTTTCAAACAGGTCAACTTGGAACTTTCACTATAACTTGTTTTCTAGGATGTTTTTGTTGATGTTTTGGTAGCTGCGAGAGGTATTAACCTCCATGGATAAACCTTTGACTAGAATAGAATATTTTGGAAGCAAGAGAAAACCTAAACATATGTGTGAAAACCCTAGAAGACAAGTCGGCTCAGCAAAATAAGTAATATTGAAGTATTATATGCAGAAAAGGACAAGGCGGCCCTGCTTGAAGAGACACCTATTCACCTGGTTAGATTAGTATAAATAGAATTCACTTTAGCTCATTTGGAAAAACACACACACACACACACACAGTTGGTGTGCATATCTTAGAAGTGCAGTAGCAGCATAAGTAGTGTGCAAGTCTAGAAGAGGAGTAGCAGTAATTGCAGTGGTGCAGCACACTCTTGTTCAGACTTTTTGGTACTCTTACTTGTGCGCTACCTTGGAGAAGGTGCACTCTCTCATTTTATCTATTGGTTCTAGTGTGGCTTCCCAGAATCATTCTATCTAGCAAAGGTTAAGGTGCTCGAGGGTGGCTTTGTGCCTATGGTTGGGTGACAATGGTGTAGCATTGTCTATGGTAAATGAGCACAATATTCTAATAGTTTCAACACTTGAAATTTTGTAGAGATGGAGACTAGATATTTTTGTACATGTGGTAAAAAATTCAAATGTTATTTTTCTATAATTTCAAAGATACTCCATGTGGAAGTTAGGGTTCATGAATTCTCTTGAAATTGGTTTCAAATAGATCATCTTGGAACTTTAACTATAACTTAGTTTATGGGATGTTTCATACCTTGAAACATTTTAGAGACAGAGTATATAGCTTAGTGTATATATGGTACAAATTTCAGATGTTGGTTCACTATATTTTCGGAGATATGCCATGTGGAAGTTAGGGTTCCTGAATGCTCCTAAAATTAGTTTCAAATAGGTTAGCTTGTCATTTTCACTATAAATTCTTTTATGGGACTCTTATTAATGTAAAAACTTTATAGAAGAGAGGATACATACAAAATTACCTCAGGTAAAAATTTTAGAATAAAATTTGGAAAATTGGATACATGGCATGTTGTACAAGTTCATCCTTGGGAAGAGGCCAAAAACAACAAGCTTTGAGAAAGTTACCATTTGCAAATTCAAATTTTGGTAAGACGTGGTAAAGGAAAAAGTATTGAGAAGACCTGGTGAAGGAAGAAACAATGAGTAGACCTAGTGAAGGTAGAAGCAGCAAGCAGACCTAGTGAATGCAGAAGTAGCAAGCAAACTTGGTGAAGGTTGGTGCAGCTCACAAAAAAAGATTGGTGTCTCTTGCTAAGTTGGTGCTTACAAGTGGATATTGGTGTCTCCAATACATTGGTGTCTATGAATGTATGTAAGAGTAGGTTTGTGCTACTCAAACAAAGATATTAGTGTATGTTCCTAAGTTGGTGCTTAGCAGTGGGGATTAGTGTCTCTAGTATATTGGTGTCTACGAAGATTTGTAAGAGTAAGTTGGTGCTACCAGGATTTGTACCAATGAGGATTGGTGTCTCTAGTAGCTTGGTGCCTACAACTTTTTGTAACAGTAAGTCAATGCCTACAAAGAATTATAAAGAGAAGTTTCATGGTTTTGTCCCAAAATGTTTTGCACATAAATCTTGTGTTCCATGTTTCGCAGTTAATAGATCTCATATGTGATTGTTTTATTATGGTTGATGAATGTTTGAAAAAGAAAAATAATGTCTTATATTGATTCAACCCCCTCCCTCTCAGTATAAGTGTGTGCTCAATTATAAGTAAAAAAATATTTCCTTTGCAACATATAGAAATTCAACTTCTAATCCCAAGGTATGAGTGTGCATCAATAAAAATAATAGAACATTGTTTTGTGTGCTAGAAATCTGAAAAAACTTGAAATAAAACTAACACGTTTTTGGGTGATGTGGGATTTTCAAAACCCCAGGGATGCACTTGCATCAAACTCCATTGGTTGGAGACTTTCACGATCTTCTACACTCATGAGGTATGTTTAGAAAATTTGTCAAAGGAATATGGTCCTACAAGTCAACCAAAGTTCATCTTGTAGAATCCACGATGCCCCCTTTGAATCTATATCCTTCCATTTAATTAGATACTACTTTCACTCCTTGTTCCTTGTTTTGCAATCGCTCCTTTCTGCTAACACCTCTTCAAACTCCTATTTCTTTTTATTGGAATTTGTTTATGCCAATATACCACTTTCTCTTTCTCAGCTACCTTTGTTTCTTCATGGTATTCACGATACTCATAAATATATGCAACATTAAGAGTTGGTGAAATGTCTATGTCATTTGGTATGTCCAACTTGTATGTATTATCATAAATCTTCCCAAGGATTTTTCATGGCTCTATATTCTTATATTTAAACTTGCTATATGTTCATTTATAAAATAACTTCTTCCTCACATGCAACATCATTGAATCTTCTTTTGCAAATGCATTCATTCTCCTTTTTCGATTTATATTATCCTTGTACTTCTCATTATTTTGTTGCAACTATTTCCTAATATCCTCATGTACATATCTCATGTACTCTACAAATATTTATTCATTTGCACTATTCACATGCTCTGTGACCGACAAACTCACCAACTATGTCACTACCTTTGGTGATCTTCCATTCACAATTTGAAAACTTGTCTTCCTTGTAGAATTGTTCACTAAATTGTTATAGGTAAATTGATCCCATACTAACATCAAATCCCATTGCCTTGGTTTTTATCCTACCAAACATATTACCAAATTACCAAGACTTCTATTCACAATATCTATTTTCCATATATATGAGGGTGATATGCTAAACTAAAATATAATTTAAATCCCAACAACTTCCATAAGGTTTTCAAAAAATGACATAGGAATTTGGTATCCCTATTTGAAGCGATACTCCTTGGTAACCCATGCAACTGAACACTCTATTGAAAGAATATAACAACAACATTCATAACAGTGTTTCTCTTCTTGCCTACAATAAAATGTGACATCTTTGAAAATCTATCCATAACTACCATTATGGGATCATTATTGTTGTAAACCTAATGAAAGTTTTCACGAGGAAAGCTTGGCTGGCAAGTTGGATGGATAAAAATGATTCATATTAAAATTTAAAACAACACAAGAGAATGATTAATTAAAAATAATCTAGTACTTCACAAAATTATAGATGGGATGGTTTATGGTGTGGATTCCAACATCAAATTAGGAATTAAGTGGTGGAGCTATCATACATAAGCGCATCGAATGATAGAGACAGATTGATGATCAACATCTTTTGTTGATTACGAAGGATGAATGTGTAGGTTTTTACCAAGGAGTTAGGTCTCTGCAATATGAAACCACCATAACACATGGCTTAAATATATGAATTATGGAGGATGGAAAGTAGTTTTTGAAACCACTAATCTTGCCTCCACAAACTGCTTTCAAAGCCCAAGTTGGTTTCAAAAGTATTAATAAATGATTTCTTTGAGGAAGTCAATGGTCCTCTCACCATAACCAAAAGCTAATGAAAATAGGACACATGGAAAGATGACAAAACACTAATTAATAAAGACAAATTATTTTGGCATAAGAGAAGGATTGAGGCATAAAATTGTATTTAATATATCAGTTGATAAAGCTCTATTAAAGAGTTGCAACTTTGTAGCTTGTTGAATTTCAAGACCATAGTTCAAGTCTCATTTTCTACATTACTATTTAGAAATTGCAATTTATTTAGGTAAGCGTATTTCTCCTTCTTACCCTCACTTTTGAATTTCTGACATTGTCCTTTTGATCTCTATGGAACCTCAAAACAAGCATGTTAGACATGCTAAGATTGTCACCTTATCATCTAAATTTGAAAGCATTGTTGATATTAACAAGGATATTTTTTTACCCTTGATCACTATAGAAACCCCATATCATCTTTGGAAACCTATATTTGGAAAATTTCATGATGTTCATGACTGAATCCATGCCTGGGGTAGTGATTTGGCTAGCATTTGAAAATTCCATGATTCACATGATTGAATCCCCACCTAGGCAAGTGATCTGGCTAAGGTCATTGTCCCTACAACATACTTTTTCCATGAATTTGTTTCTCTTTGCACCTAACTTTATGACCCCTCCAAACGATTATTCTTGTTTGATGATGGATCTTGGGTGATTTTTCCAATAACACTGATAATGATTTCCCACATTTTTATTCTCCTTGAAAAAAAAATTCTTCTTAATGATGAAACCCTAGCCATTGGATTCAAATCCCTCACCTTCATTCAATTGAATGATCTTTTAACCCACTATTTACCAAAAGTGGCCACCATTCTTGAAATTTCTCTTCACTTTCAAGCCTTCATACTGTCTAAACCCTCAAGAGAATTCATTTCAATGATGTGAATCATTCTAGGGTATGACGATGACACTTTTGATGAAATTTTCCTAGGTATGATGGAGAAGATTTTTCCACCATTAAAGACACCTCATGTGAAGTACAATTATGTTGAGTATCTTCCTGATGCCATCCATAAACAATTCCTCTAGTTGTCCACATTCAAATATTTCAGATATTAGTCTTACTTGGTGTATCTTCTTTTGTATTTCTATTTAGTCAATTTTGAACATTTGAATTTAAAGAAGCTTAATCAAGAATCAAATCCCCATCCAGTAACAGAATGATCACCTATTGTAAGAAATCATGCTAAGAATGAGAAATTTTAGACTTTTGTTAACAAATTGTGCACAATTCGTATAATATTCTATGATTATCATCCCTCTAGAGAATTTCTATAATGCCAAAAAATTCTCCAACTGAGCCCCGATACCGAAGTAGGATATTGGTATATCTTTGAAGACCATGCCATTATTAGAGTCTATGGAGCTAAGGTTCAACCATTCCTTGTACTAGTCTACCTACATCTAATAACATTTGCATTAGAGTATATCAGTAAAAGATTAAATTCCAATCAAATACATTTTATTCCAAGACACTAAAATACTTCTTTTGTCTTGCCTACTGAGTTGTTTTCTTTCAGAGTTAAAAATAAATTAGCTTTCACTATTGTTGAAAAAATGTAGAATCTTTGATATTTGAATCTGGAAAGGTATGTAAGTATGATCCTCATCATGTAATCTCTATTCTAAGGATTTTCATAAAATTTTCTCTAGACAACCATCATACAAATTTAAAAATGCAAAGATTAGCTAATAAATAAAGATGGAGAAAAGTTTAAGTTCTGCAAGATAATCAAATGCAGTTAAAGGAAAAACCAAAGGTGAAGAGAATCAATTCAAAATTCAACAAAGTAACAAGATGATGTCCTTGAAGTGGTGGTTCTTAATTGTGAACAACCTTCAAGTGAAGTAGAATTGGTTGTGAGATCAATAGCCTCCATGGTTGTTGATGCAATAAAAATTAGATCAAAGGTAAAAAAAAAATAGAGTTATTGATTGATACACCTAAATAATATGGATTCGAAAATAAAAGAATGCAAGAGGGAGAATCAAGTGAGCCTATTATTTAGAGATCAATTGAGCCTATTCAGAAGAAGACTAGGTTGGAATATTTTATGACACAAATTGAAGCAAAAGATAGTTAGAATATCTTAAAGACCACTTCCTCTTCTGATACAATTGTTATCGATCAAGAAGATGAAGCAAATGAAGATACACTTTTTTGGAGGAAAACTCAAAAATCAAGTTTTTATAACCCTTGTGATGATGGTCACAAATGTCCCAATGACTTATAAATAAAAAACTATTATAAAAGAGATTTATATGGAGAAGGAACTTAAAAAATTAAGACTAAAGAAAGTTTGACACAAATTGATCTAGAGATTTTCTTTGAAATATCCATGGTTAAGCTGCAATCCAACTTCTTTCAAAAATTTAGTATTCTCATACTTTCCTTGAAGGGCCATTAGTTCCAAGATTTTTTATGTAGATGATCATAATAGAGGAGAGTTTGACACAATAGTATTGCAATCTAAGGTAGGAATGAATGAGTATGAGGTCAAATCTCATGAATATGATATTACACAAATTATATTTTATTTGAAGCAAATGCATGTGATTGATAATATAGAATAGAATAAACAAACTAGTGATGTGGTATCTCGACAATGAATCCAAGCTATTGTTGATGTGGGTAAAGTTGGGACATTAGGAAAAAGTGCAGTGAGCAATAGCAACAGTGATTGCAGAGGATACATTTCATCTTTTTGTTGCACAAGGTTGTGCAAAACCTTCAACTAGGGGGTAATGATGGGCCTATATAGTGCCCATCTAAAGAGACCATCAAAGATATGTTTTTTGACTACTATGTACCTAAGAACTCACCTTTTTTACCATGCCTAATACTAAATGTGGTTGTTTTGCAATTTATTCAATGAATTATTTTGAGTTTGAGATGTGATGAGTAATGTTTATGTTTTTTCCTAAATTCATGATAAAAGGTGTGTGTGTAGCCTAACCTCCATAGGTCAAACTAATCATGGATGGATGGAGATCCCATCCCATGGAGAAAATCAAGGAATCGTGTCCCCACTTACCACCAAATATGTTGCCAAGAGATTAAAGAGCCACTATTTTCAAACTTAGACTTAAAGGATCCAAAAGAAAGCTAATAAGGACAAGGAATTTGAATGAAGGAATGTTGGGGAGCAAAGCCCCACAATCCCTCCTTGATTTAAGGATAGGACTGAGCTTTCTAGAAGTATAAATATACCTCAAGGATTAGCCTTGAGGAGGAAGAAGTTGGATAGAAAATTGAAGTATATTTTGTCATTTTACTAAAATATTTTGAAGACTAGGGGCTATGCTCCATGAATATACTTATTGTGATTAATCATTAAATATGTTTTCCTTCTCATCTCATTAGTCTTTGCAAGTACCTTGTGTTGCTTGGGTAGGGCCTACTCAAGAGGGATCAAGGACCCTTATGTAGTTTCCATTTTAGGTTTTTGTGTTTTTAGCTTCATCTTTTAGTTATTTCCATATAATTAAATCAACACATCATTATATTCATGATTGTAGTGTAGTTTTGTTTCACATACCAAAATTTGTAAATTCATTCTGCTTCTTGTAGATGTTGTTACAGTTTTATAGGAGCTAAGTAAGATTGTTTTACTAGGATTGTAATTTCATTCCCATATAATTACAACATGTTTTAATCATATCATTAGTTTTAGGAAGAGTTAATAGGTTATTTGGATCTTTCTTATTTTTCCTGCAAACTTCCTATAGAATTGTTAACAGTTCTTGTAGGATAGTTCAAATTAAAATCTCTTGCATTCATTTCACTTCATTCATGATGGCTCTTAATGTTAATGAGATGGTATTAGGATATGGTATTTCATAAGGAGTTAGGAGCTCAGATAAGAACAAATATTTCTAGAAATTATCATAGTTTCATTTAGCAAATTCAATTATGTTTCTTAGATTAATTTCCTTTATGCAATTAGATCAATTTCCTTTCAACGATGTGTGATTTTACTTCAGCAATGTATGATTAGAATAATTTCCCTTCAACAATGTGTGGTTTCAATTATTGTCCATCCATTTCATTCAATTTACTTACATACTTTCTTAAGTTATTTACCCCATTGTCGAGCGCTCATAGTAAGACCTAGGGTATCATCAGTCCCATCCAATAGATAGATGCATAAAAGAAAGCAGTGTATTCTACATATATTTTGCATGGTACCTCAAAAGTTTGTATGAACCCCAAGTTGATAATTAAATTACAAAGATAAGGAAGTGATAGAATTTTTAACCCAAGGCCCACCAAGTGGAAAACCTCCTTTTACAATATAACAAATGTAAAAAAATGAGACAATCGTAAAACTAGGTCTCCTTGGTATAAATATAGGAGACCAAAGGTACAGTTTCAATTAAAAGGTCTAGCCGAAAGTACTAATATAACAATAGAAACAACAACTAAATATCTAGGGATTTACATGGGGATTTTTCTAGGGACTTAACACCCCATCTCTTTAGTGATGAAAACCCAAATACTTTCTCTATAATGTAAGGGAAGAGGAAGAGGAAGAGGTGTGTGAACCCTTAACCCCTACTTTATTTTTTTTGTAATTTTGAATCTCAATTGTTAACCCTCCAGTAAAATCTATCATAAATACCTAATCTCAAATATAAAGTCTCACATCAATCCCCAATCCCATCCACTCACATCCTAAATACCAAATCAAGAGAAAGAATCTACAAGTTGAAAAAAAATCGAAGCAAATGAGATGACAATGAATCTTACCTTTTGTGTGGAATATTCAATAGATATACTAAAGGGCCCTTAAATATCCCTTGCATGCTCATGTTGTGTGGCCCAAAATTCTCTCATATCTCTACCAACACAATCAAACCAAATGAAATAGAAGTGACCTATTTTTTCACTTTATGTTAGAAATGTATATATAGTGCGATGCAAAATTCATTTGTTGTGTTGCTTGTTTTTTTTTCAAATATACAAACATTTGCATTGAATTTGGTTCAAATTTGCATCGTCTTACCAACATAAATGTGGAACACGACATGAGATGCAACTATAACACATAGTGATACATGCCTCGATGTGGTGCTTAGGGATTAAAGGAGGTACAAATACTAACACAAAAATGAGACCAAAAAAAAAACAAAAAATAGACCCAAAAAAACAAAAAAATTAGACCAAAAAAACATGAAAAAAGGACATGGATCTTAAGCAAGGTTAACAAGACATATGTGACACAAATTTGTTCCACTATATCCCTGTATTACAATAATGTCTCTTGATCCTAAGCACCCTTTACCTCTCATTTATCCCCCCTCCTAACTCCTAAAGTATGTGATTCTAATTCCCAAAATGATCAATCACATTTTCTTTTATTTATTGTGAAGTCAGATCTTCAACATTACATAGACATCCCCTTTGTCCCTACACATCATTACCACCATGGTCACAATCCAACCCATCTTCTTTTAGATCTTTCCATAGGTTGTATGATGTATCTACCCCAATATTTGTCAATGTATACTTTATTCTCACTCTTTCAAATGTGATTGTGACTACAAGCAAATTTTTTAATTTGTTTTTAATGGTGTGATATTCATCGCTTTACCTCTATATTTTTCAATGTATTAGCTACATTATTCTACCCCTTTCAAATGTCACTGTGACTATAATCAATTTTTGAAATTTGTTTTAATAGTGTGCTCTTTATCACTTTATTATATATTTTGCACATTACCTTAGAATTTTTTGCGAACCCTGGGTTGATAATTTAAGTACCAAGCTAAGGAAGTGGTAGTATTATTGTTGTTATTCCAAGGTCCACCAAGGGGAAAACCTCCTTTTACAATAGAAAAAATGTACAAAATGAGATGATCCTAAAACTAGGTCTCCTTGGTATATATATAGGAGACCAAGGGTACAATTATAATTAAAAGTTCTAGCTAGCAGTACTAATATAACAATAGAAATACAACAACTCAATATCTAGGGATTTACATGGGGATTTTTATACGGACTTAACACCCCATCTCTTTAGTGTTTAAAACCCAAATATGTGCTCTATAATGTAAACCTCTTACAATATTGTTATCATATATGTGTTGCGAGAAGCCCTAAATCCTTGGGGAGCTAAAAGATTGTGATTTGAGGATATGAAGCTATGATCAATCCCACTAAAATCATTAATATGATAGGGAAAATTAGTGTGCATGCATCTAGGCTAGGGGGTGTTGCAACATTCACTACTTAACAAATTGAATGGTGGTTATTTTTCTTTTTTCGTATATTAAACTATAGTGTAGTGTATTAGCCTGAAAAGAAGATATAGGTTTTAGGGAGGATGTATGCATGTCTAATTGCTCATCTACAATTGGTTTTATGGAGTAATAGTATAACATATTTTCATACA
>ML867129.1:0-12587 GCA_009831015.1 Picea engelmannii
GCAACGCAACCTAACAAGATTTCTATCCATCCATTCAAGTCAGGAACATTAGGTGACGCTTTGAGTAGCATGGCCGAAAACAACATAACTTATTCATTTTATGCGTCTCGGCTTTGAGCTTTTGAGAGGTAGTTGCTTTGGAATGGTTGTTGGACGTATTCATCACCACGTGAAGGAGAACGTTTTAGGTTTTGACTCTTCGCCGGCAGATAGAGGAATGTAAGACGGACAACGATTTCTCGGTTGTTATGAACTGTATGTTGTTCGCTCAAAATCTCGAGGAAATATTACATGGCTGCAGTGTGATCGGACCGAAAAAACTGTCACAGATCACAGAGATCTACAGCTGTTCCAAAATCATTGCTGGATCGAGAGAGTTTTTACAGAGAATTGGAGGTAAAGTAGTCTATAACGCCATACCCAATATTGATTTTGAGATGGTAGAGAATTCAATGTTGAAGTTCGCATAAGATTCGGGGCGGTTTGGGCAAAAATGGTCAGACATTGCATGGGATTCAGGGCGTTTTTTGCAATGCCCAATCAGTTCTAGATGCTCAGTGGTGACTCTGAAATGGTTCTGAGAATCCATTGGTGACATGGAACCGAATACAGAGCGGGAACTGGATAACGTTCCTCCAAATTCTAATCACCAGCAGCCATCGCCCACATCCTCGCCTCCAACTCCTCCATCTCCTCTCCCGGTCAGTGTAGGTCCGGGCTATCAGAACTATTTTTTCTCTTCATCTCCTTCTATTTCCCCGCCATTTTCTCCTACCTCATCCCCCCAGACCTCTCCTCGCGCAGCTCCTTACCAGACCGTTCCACCAACTAAGCAATCAATACCATCTGTTTCTGATAACTTGCGGGCGAATCCTACTGACCCTCCTCCTCCTTCTACGGAATACTCGCCACTTCTTCATGCCAACTACTTCGAAGCTCCTACAGAGAGTGCTTACCATGAATTCCCATATGAAGACATTGAATGGCCCAGGCCCAGAAGGCGTCGACCAACATCATTTTTCAGAGCATGGTAAGCAAGAAACACATTGTCAGTGTATTTATTTTTATCTTGTTATTAGCATAGATTTATACATTTTGAGTGGGTTTAATGGTTAAGAATATGTGTTTCTTTATAAGAGTTCTTCAAATCTAGAGGAGTAGGATATGTATACTTTACTTTACTAGTCAAAATCGTCGAGTTAAGAGGTCTCATACACCAATTTGGTGTCTAGCTTAACCATTATCAAAACAGATAAAAATGCATGAAATGAACTAAGTAGAAATCAGATTAAGATAGATTCATGCCGACACCATGTTTAAGTTAGATAGCCATTATTCTCATTCTCAGTTTAAGATAAATAGCCATTATTTGATTGTATGGATTTTCTGGAAGTAAAAATTACCAGAATTGATGGCAAAGCTATAGTTCTACCCAATCCATACAAGTTCTTAATGGGATTTCTGTCTGATGCTTAAGGTTTGTCTATTTTGATAGCACATAACGGCCATCATAACTCAGCAGCTTAGCTCAAGGACAGCTGAAAAAATTGATTTTGAGGAGCTACACTCAGCTCAACCATAGCTTCTCATAGTGTTTTTCAATTTGGTATTTATTGGTTTGAGATTGTTGTTCAATATGTTTGTTTTGATTGCTAGTGCAGTTTGGAACGAATTTGCTGCTGCTGCGAGATACCGGATTGTTGCCCTCCACTGTTCACAGATGAGACAAACTGAGCAGAGATGATATTTCTGCCATAAACAATTTTTTATTGGATTGGCGCTCACTTAGGTCTGTTTGAGCTATTGGGTTCTGATCCTTTGTAGCTGGAGTTTTCAGTCCTGCCTCAGGATTGGGAAATAAGAAGTTTTGTGTAATTGCCATTTTGATGAGAGCCCCTTGTTTTTCATTATCAAAGCTATTTACTGTAATACTGCTGGCTGCATACACTTCATTAGCCAGGCAATTCTTTGTGTCTGCAAACTAAATTTTTTCCGAGTTGCATATTCATTTAAGTTGGATGAGATTAGACCAGAGCTGGTACCATGAGATTCATGGGCAAATGGGTTGTGTGGAAAATGTTCACTAAGCCCCTTTCTCTTACAGGTGCCATCTTACTTTCCACAGGTCAAGAGAGTCAAGCATTTAACTACCATTGTGTACACCATTTGCATGTGAAATTCGAGTTTCAGTCAACAGATTTAAATTTAACAAAGTGAAATTCGAGTTTCAGGCGTTTAACAAAGTTTATATTCTTGTTACCTGGAATCGAATGCTGGTCTTTCTATAATCCGCAGCTTTGTGTACATTGCTGCTTTCATTGATCCAGACGATAATTCCAATACTACGACCTCAAATTTTGGTTTGAATAACAAAAATGAATCCAGCCCCATCGTCAAATTCCAAAGCGTAGTTTCGAGTTCAAGATTTCGGTTGTTTATATGGTTAGTCTGGTGATTAAGAATAATTGAATTCGTTACAGTTGGTATATTGATTAATTAAAAAAATTGAAGTAGGTGCAATGCTATAAACAATGTCCAGAGTAGTTGGAAACAGGCGGAGAGGAGACAGTATTCTAAACGTTTTACTTTTGGTGGTTTTCTGTTAATTTTTTTGATTTTGCTTGAAATTTGGTGATGTATAGTTGGATCTCCAAATTTGAGTGACTAAGTTTTTTGTATAATCCAAATCTTTTTCAACAGTATCCATATTTACATCAAAATTCGAAAAAAAAACCCAAAATAAAATGTTTAACAAAACATTCACTGGCGTTAAAATAAAGAGAATATTATTTAATGAAACAGGCCGTGGGAATTGTGCTATTTTAATAAATTTAATGTAATGTTATTTAATATGTTAAAATTGTTTTGTATATATTAAATTTTGAAAAAGTTAATAAATTAATTTGTCTGCAATAATGATTTGAGTGCTAAATTATTATTATTATTTTATTAGCAATAATGATTAGAGTGCTGAATTATTATTAATATTTTTAATTTTATGTAGTTTTATTTATATTGATATATCTCATATAATAATACATGTACAACTCTTTGAAACTTATCATTAGAGCATCTTGGTATAGAATAGTCCAAAAAATACTTGGAGTTGGAATTATAACGCATTTGTGACAATTTATAATATCTAATAGCTCTATTGGGATTTGGCCTAGTTATAAATACAACATATATAATATGTTTCAATATTGATTATAGAGTCTAACCATATCTACATAAAACAAACTATGTATATTATTAAACATATTTCATAAAACTATGTAGGAGATTACCTTTTTTGAATCTCAATCACATCTTCATCATCCTTATCTAATGTTATGAGATTGGATGGGGTACCCTCCGGAGTAGTTGATTGATAATCAACAATCACTCGACCATTCTAGTCTATTGTTTTGCTTGGGACATCAATCTTGAAAGTGAAGACTATTTTGCACATTGCATCAAATTTCTTGTCAAGTAGGTTTAGACTCAAAAATATGTTCTGTTGATATTGTCTCTTTTTGTCTATAACTTGTATTATGAAGGTTTTATTAAGCCAATATAGTTCTATCATTTTGAAAACTTTTGTATCCCTTGATCTAGAAAAACCAATGTCTGGAACCTGTTGATAATTACAATTTTGTGAGACATCCTCCAAGACACAAACTGAGTGAGTCGACCTGTGAGAGAGCCCATGTGTTGGATGTGCCCATGAGATGGGTGTGTCGTTCGTCTCTGGACTAAGATGAGACAATGTGTGCCCCTGTGTGGGGTGAAGGTGCCCATGTGATGGGTGTATGTTAGACTCTTGATTGAGTTGTTATGACCTGTGGTCTCCTACCTTGTGGACTCAGTTGAGTCAGGCTTGAGATGGTACTCCAGATGATTCTCCTGTGGACTCAGTGAGATAGAGATATGTTGAGTAGGATGTCCCTGTGGCTGAGCATAGGTGGACATGCCCCTAATGGTTGAGCACTAGTGGATGTGTGAGATCCATTGCTATATTGTCTGAGAGTAAGATTTACCTGTAACCCTAATTGTGATGTAAAGGGTACAGATAGGCTCCACCATATGTGAAAGAGAATTAGTTTTATTGTAATAATTGATTATTTTTCGAGTTATTGAGGTCAGTCCTGTTGTGCCAATAAACACCATTTTTGGTCTGTCCAGTCTAGTATAAATAAAGGTGATTTCCCCATTGAGGAAACACACAAGTCACTTGTCATTTTGGAAATTTCAACAAGTACATTTCTAGGGATGAAGTGCGCACCTCTCTTGGGCGCTAGTTTCAAGGTGGTAGAGCACCCTCTTGTGTGCATTAGGGTTTCATGGTTGGAGGATCTTCTCTTGAGAATATAGCAAATGATTGTTGGTTTTTTCTCCCTTGTTGAGAAGGGTTTTCCTAGGATATTTCTTGTGTTCTTGTGCATGGTATTTCTTCTTGTGATCTTAGTTATTGAAACAATTGTGAATGGTGTAGCTGCATTTGTTTATGGTTCAAGTACATGACTAAAATGAAATAAACCTCATGCTTGAGCCTAGCATAGTGAAAATTCAACATGGTATCAGAGCATAGGTCTTGAAGAACCCATTGCACAAGCATTAAATCCACCCATCCTTCTCTTCTGCAGAACCGTACGACCCTCCTAGGGTTTCCAGAAATCCGTACAACCCTCTCTTGTTTGGCTATTTCAGCACCTTATACTTGGACGTTGGGGATAAAATTTGCATATGGGTGTACAACCTCCCTCAATGCACCTCCAATAAGCTTTAGATTGCAATTCCGAGAAATTTGGATTTTTGGCCCTAGGGTTTCTAGGGTTTCACAATTTTCTGCAGAAAATTTAGATCTAGGGTTTCTGCAGCTCATTGAAGGAGATTTTCAACTCACTAGTGTTCTTCTAACTTTCAAGGCTTATTGTTGGTAGTCATAACCCCAAAAAAACCTAAGCTTTCTAGCCTATCCTAGCCGTTAGTTTTTCTAGCCGAGTTGGCAAGGGTTTGTGAAGAATCTGAAAATATGATGAACATAACTATGATGGAAGATAAGCTTGTTGTATCAAGCAAATCCAGTTCCAGGAAGTCAAGACTTTAGAGAAATGAAGACATCAAAGATGAATCCTTCTTATTCATTTCAACACTCTTAGGTATGGTTCCTACTAATATGATACTTGGTTAATTGATAGTGGTGCCTCCAGGCACATGACCAGATTTAAAGATCACCTGATAGATCTTGTTGAGAAAGAGACAAATCTACATGTTGTACTTGGATACAATGCCAGATATAATGTGAAAGGGGTTGGAACTTCTACTTTCCAACTAGATTTTGACATACCTCTTCAATTAAGTGAGGTACTATATGTACCTGGGATGAAGAGGAACCTTGTCTCCATTTCTGCGTTAGAAGACAAAGGCTACAAGGTTACCTTTTCTGAAGGAAAAGTTCTTGCATGGCACAAGGAATCACATATAAACTTTTCCAGAGTAATTGGTGTTTGAGAAAACAACTTATACATGTTGACTATCTAACCAGTCTAGGCCCTGTTACATGATACTATCAACTTAAGTGAGCTATGGTATAGGAGACTTACTCACATTCATTATAGAGCCCTTCCAACTCTAGGGGAAATGGTAACAGGCCTTCCAAAGATACAAATTCAACATAAATAAGTTTGCAGAGGTTGTGCCCTTGGCAAGAATGTCAAGGCGTCCTTCTTGAGCAGTGACAATAGATCCAAGGAAATCTTGGACTTGATACATTCATATGTGTGTGGGCCAATGACTGTTGCCTCCCTGAATGGATATTTTTACTATGTACTCTTCATAGATGATTACTCTCAGAAAACTTGGATTTATTTCTTGAAGACGAAGGATGGAGTCCTTGCAATATTTCAAGAATTCAAAGATTAGGTTGAGAACCTAATCGAAAGAAAAATCAAGGTACTAAGATAAGATAATGGAGGGGAATACACCTCCAAGGATTTCAATAATTTCTGTATTGAAGTAGGGATCAAGAGGGAGTACATAGTTCCTTACAACCCTCAGTAAAATGGGGTTGCCGAGAGGAAGAACATAATCATCATCGAGACAACCAAAGCAATGATACATGATCAGAGTCTACCTATGATTCTGTGGACAGAAGCATGCATGGAAACAATATATGTTCAGAACATGAGTCCTCGCCATATTTTGAAGAACATAAATCCTGAAGAAGCCTTCACCGGAGTGAAGCCGGAGATTGGACACTTCAGGATATTTGGGTGTCCAGTATACTTTTATGTACCCAAAGAGAAGAGGTCCAAGCTAGACCCTTCAGGCAGAAAAGGTACATTTTTGGGATACAATGAATCTTCGAAGGAATATCGGATCTACATCCCTGGTCAAAGACAGACTGAGGTGAGCAGAGATGTTATCTTTGAAGAAGAGATAGCCTTTCAAAGATCCAAAGAATATCATATGGAGATTGACAGCGAGACATTAACTTCTCCCCCTTCAACAATTCAGAGGGAGACAACCATTATTCCACTTAATCCAGTTGTTCTAGCTGATCCAGTTCCTCCAGTTGATATCCCCAGAGACATTGCAGTAGGTCATAAAAGGCCTGCCTGGGCTCGACAAACTCTGCAAGAGGCAGAGGGCCATGCATCTCCTCAAGGAACATTTCGAGAGAGCAAGAGACCAAAGAGATTTTCAAGCTACTTTTCAGCCATGAGTCACATCATTGATACCGATCCTTCTTTCCATGGAGAAGAAATAGGTCAGCAGGTATGACAAGATGCCATGTCAGAAGAGTATCAATCCATATTTAAAAATGATGTGTGGGATATTGTTCCGAGACCATAAGGGAAGTCTGTAGTAACTTCCAAGTGGATATATAAGATCAAGCATGCAACTGACGGAAGTGTCAAGAAATAAAAAACAAGATTTGTTGCTAGAGAACTCTCACAGGTGGAGGGAATTGACTATGATGAGACATTTGCTCCAGTAGCCCGATACACTTCCATCCGTACTATCATTGCACTAGCTGCATTCATGGGTTGGAAACTACATCAGATGGATGCAAATACATCATTTCTCAATGGTGATATTGATGAAGAAGTTTACATCGAGTAACTAAAAGGATTCATGATTCATGACGAGAAATATCATGTGTGCAGGTTGAATAAAGCCTTGTATGGACTAAAGAAGACACCTCGTGCTTGGTACGAGAAGATGGATGGATTCTTGATGAGTTTGGGCTTCAACAAGAGTGTTGCTGATCCAAAACTATATTATCATATTGTTGGTAATGAGTGCCTAATCTTGGTCCTGTATGTGGATGACTTATTCCTCACCGGTTAAGAAAGACTTATTGTTGAATGCAAGAGAGAATTGACTTCTGAATTTGAAATGAAGGATCTGAGTATGATGCACTAATTCTTGGGACTAGAAGTATGGAAGAGGAATGATGCGATTTTCCTAAGTCAAGGAAAATATACAGTGGAGATATTGAAGAAGTTCCGTATGACAGACTGGAAATCCATGCCTACACCAATGGTGATAGATTTGAAGAAGATGAATGATGCTTCTACTGATTCAGGCAAGATTGATCCACATTTATACAAACAACTAATTGGATCATTGATGTATCTAGTTAACACCAGACCTGATATATGCTATGCAGTAAATGTACTTAGTCAGTTCATGAGTTAGGTGAGAGTGACTCACTGGATAGGAGTGAAGCATGTATTGAAATATCTATGAGGCATAGTTGGATATGGCCTGAGATATGCCTCCAGTGTAGACATGGGTTTGCAGGGATATGCCGATGCATATGGGGCAGGGAGCACAGTGGACCGAAAGAGCACATCCGATTGTTGTTTTACCTTGGGGTCTGCCATGGTTTCCTGGTGCAACAAGAAACAGAGCTATGTGGCCTTGAGCACCATAGAAGCAGAGTATATAGTGTTGAGTGTGGTAGTGCATGAAGTAGTGTGGCTTCACAAGCTCCCGAAAAATTTATTTGATCGTGAGATTGATCCTACCATTATTCATTGTGATAACCAGAGCTGTGTGAAGCTCTCTGAGAATCATGTGTTTCACGATAGATCGAAACACATTGAGATAAAATATCATTATATCAGAGACATGGTGTAGAGGAAAGAAATACATGTGCAATACCTTCCTACACATGAACAAATTGCAGATATCTTCACCAAACTGCTTTCCAAGACAAAGTTTGAGTACTTTCGTGAGAGACTTGACCTGGTGGAGAATGTCTCCCTAGCTGAGAGGGAGTGTTGATGATTACAACTTCATGAGACATCCTCCAGGACACAGATTGAGTGAGTCGACCTATGAGAGAGCCCATGTGTTGGGTGTGCCCATGAGATGGGTGTGTCGTTCCTCTCCGGACTGAGATGAGATGATGTGTGCCCCTGTGTGGGGTGAAGGTGCCCATGTGATGGGTGTACGTCAGACTCTGGACCGAGTTGCTATGATGTGTGGTCTCCTGCCTTGTGGACTCAGTTGAGTTAGGTTTGATATGGTACTCCAGATGATTCTCCTATGGACTCAGTGAGATGGAGACATGTTGAGTAGGACATCCCTGTTGCTGAGAACTAGTGGATGTGTGAGATCCCTTGCTATATTGTTTGAGAGTAAGATTTACCTATAACCCTAATTGTGATGTAAAGGGTACATGTCAGCTCCACCATATATGAAAGATAACTGATGTTTATTGTAATAATTAATTATTTTCTGAGTTATTAAGGTTGGCCCTATTGTGCCAATAGATACCATTTTTGGTTTGTCCATCCTAGTATAAATAAAGGTGATTTCCCCATTGAGGAAATACACAAGTCACTTGTCATTTTGGAAATTTCAGCTAGTAAATTTCTAGGGCTGAAGTGTGCACCTCTCTTGGGCGCTAGTTTCAAGGTGGTAGAGCACCCTCTTGTGTGCATTAAGGTTTCATGGTTGGAGGATCTTCTCTTGAGAATATAGCAAAGGATTGCTGGGTTTTTCTCCCTTAAGAGAAGGGTTTTCCCAAGATATTTCTTGTGTTCTTGTGCATGGTATTTCTTCTTTTGATCTTGGTTATTGCAACAATTGTGAATGGTGTAGCTGCATTTTTTTATGGTTCAAGTACATGACTAAAATGAAATAAACCTCATGCTTGAGCCTAGCATAGTGAAAATTCAACAAAACCCACTCCAATTTTTTTTTCTTTCAAATGTGAGTAGGGGAGCTCCCTCCTTTTCTTCCTAATGACATGCTCCATAACATCCATTTCCTTCTTAATGCTTTCTAGAAAACAACAATGATAGTCCTCTGTGACCTGCACATTGGTGATCAGTTGGGGCATTTTCCTATAGTGATAGCCCCTTGTTGGCTTCTTGGGTTGGCTACACTATTCCTATTCACTAAAACCATTTCCACCCTCAAACCCTTCTACCTTCATGACTAGATGACGACTGGAGGAAGTGACAAAAGGTAATAGACTAGGGATAATACTCATAAGATGACCAAGATTAACAAAAGAATTCTCCTATGTGGGAATATGAACCAACAATTCTCTATAAGATTCAACCATGGATTTTTTAGCCATTGAATTCACACCAAAGAAAATAAATAGGACCCAAACATACTATGAAACCTTGGGTACTTTGGTAAGTTCCCATGTCAAGAATACATGAAGACAAAGAGATAGAGGGGCGCTTGCATGAAGTTGATGGTTTAAAATGTGGCAATGGGGTGCGAAGGAACGTACATATGTAAGAACACATGCATGTTCTTAAATACATACATGCACGTTATTAGAAACACACATGCGTTCTTAGAAACATGCACACGTTCTTAATCCTATAGCCTCAGAACTCACCGAACCACCACACACTTGCCAACTCGGATTTTGTTATGACCCAATGGGGGCATATATGGGGTTAAATGTGTATGATATGACCCCAAGGGGGGGCATATATGTGGCTAAATGTACATGTAATGTGTAAATATATATGTAATAGGGTTGGCCTAATAGTAAAGGGGCCTCATGTGTAGCTGTGTGTGTGTGTGTGTGTGTGTGTGTGTGTGTGTGTGTGTGTGTGTGTGTGTGTNAGAGAGAGAGAGAGAGAGAGAGAGAGAGAGAGAGAGAGATCATGTATTCATTATTGAAACATGTGAATTGTAATGTATACACATAGTTGGGTATTTGGAGGAGGTTTTCCTATTCATTAAGGAGTTATTGTGTAACTCGTCTTTGTTATCTATATTAGAGTTGTGATCCACACTCACATTGGTGTACATGGTGTGTACTTCTATTCTGTTATGATATTTTAAGCATTTGGATCATTACAAGAACTATCAAGAAGGTTGAAGAATCCCTAAATATTGATGAGGTAAAATCAGAAATGCAATCTAGAGTTGAAGAAGTACATCGGAATTTGATAGATGGGGTCACATTGCAACTTCAAAAGGAGAAAGAAGACAATATTCAAGAAGGTTACTAGAGGATGCTTGAAGAAGTTGAACTTCATCTAGAAAATGTACATGTTAAGTATGATGGTATTATCTCCAAGGCTAGAGAAATCAAAGAGCAAGCAAGGAAGATAGAGGATTCCATTGTCTCTAAAAAGAATATAGATGAAATGCACCTGCAAAGTGAAGAAAATCTATCAAATGTGGAACCATATCAACACCCTCATTACTATGAAACATTTCAAGGAAGAAAAGAAGGTCGATATCAAAATTATCAAGGAAGAAGATGAAATACTTATCAATATTCATGGAACAAGGCATCACAAAACCACTCTTTAACAAGCTATTATCACAGACCAACAACCACTACAAATTGGAGAAGTTACAACAACAATACATGGAATCAAATGAAAGAAAATTATGCAACAACTTGACACCAATGATTAACACTGAAAATAATTGATTTTGGATGGATAGATCATCATCAATGGAATGGAGAAAGAAGGAACATAAGAAAATCATATTACTTGGCTTCATCACATGTGAAGCCTTTAATTGCAAAGCTTTGAGAACAAAACTTTTTGAAGGAGGGTACTATGTTATGACCCAATGGGGGCATATATGGGTTTAAATGTGTATGATATGACCCCAAGGGAGAGCATATATGGGGCTAAATGAACATGTAATGTGTAAATATATATGTAATATGGTATCTCTAATAGTAAAGGGGCCTCATGTGTAGGTGTGAATAGGTATATATAGGGATCGTGTATTCATTATTGAGACATGTGAATTGTGATGTATGAATGTAATTGGGTATTTGGAGGAGTTTCTCCTATTCTTTAAGGATTTATTGTGTAACTCATCTTTGTTATCTATATTGGATTTGTGCTCCACGCTCACATTAGTGTACATGTTGTGTATTTATGTTTTGTTATGATATTTTAAGCATTTGGATCATTACATATTTTTTAGGAACACACATGCATTCTTGAGAAAGATCATACACATGCTCAAGAACACAGACACATTTTTGAGAAACACGTGCTCAAGAACACACACATGTTCTTGAGAACCCCATTCTTAGTAACACACACGTGTTCCTAAGAAACCCATTCTTAAGAACATGTGCACGTTCCTGAGTAGTGCACATGCTTAGGAACACATGCACATTGATAAGTACAAGCATGCATGTTCTTTAGAATGTGTGCAAGTTCCTAAGAAGGAGTGCATGCACATTCTTGTGCCTAGATCCTTCAATCCTTCCCCTATCTTTGGGTCAAAGGCAATGTCCAGGTTCATTCATACACACATCTACTCTAAATAACCGAATATATAGGAGACCTTGGATTTAGGGTAAGCCTCACCGAGGGTAGACTATTAGAGTGCCTAGGAAATGATAAAGAATTGCTTGTTACATTATTATAAATTTAAACCTTTGAAGTGATGAAAGAGTAGACCAAAAACAAACTAAATTTTTTGGTCAAGGGCTCCTAACCCCCCAACACAACAAGAAGTGTGTGTATATCATTTCCAAGAACCTAGGAAACATACCCACTACTTAAAACCACATAGTGGCATTGACATCCTCAACCATAGGCCAGGCCAATGCACAACACCTTGAACTCATGCATATAAGGCCACAAACAACACCTTTAACACACATGAAATCTTGAACCATGAAAAACATCTTGAACACACACACATGACCTCCCAAGTGTATCATTTACATCTTAGTGGCCATATTGTCCCCATTAGGGCTTTTGGAGAAGTAGGTATTTTATTAAGACAAAGAGGGGGATAGAGGGAGGGAGGGAGAGAGGGGAAAAGTTAGAGAGAGAGAGGGGGAGAGAGAGTGGGAGGGAGGCAAGGAGAGAGAGAGAGAGAGAGAGTGATCTGGATTATTTTCGACACGAAATGAGAGCAAAGATATAATAAAGAAATGCACAGAGATATTGCAGATATTCAATAATATAACAGAAATGTGTCAGAGATGCAACCATAAACACAAACATACAGTAATACACGATTTCTATTAATCAAAGAAATGTACAGAGACTGTAAAAATACAGAGTGAAAGACTCGCTAGAATGGTGGCAGCTTATCTCTGAGAAGAGATGTGACGGCTACTCGCATTC
>ML867131.1:0-21289 GCA_009831015.1 Picea engelmannii
TCCTAGAGGGTGATGATTATTTATCATATGATACATATAACAAAAATATGTGCCAATATACCAATTCAAAAGATGAGGAATTGATGAAAACAAGTAACAGAACAAGAATCAGTTTAAAGATGCATAATTTTCTTAAAGACAAGGGGAAGGTGGACTACATATCCTATGAGAATGAATGTGAAGGAGATTATGACTTTCCCTTAGGTTTGAGATCAATTTACAAAAATGCATTTGACCATCGGCTATATTGCGCTTGGCCTAGTGATCAACAACTACCTAGATCGTACGAGGTGTTTCAATTTTGGGGTTACAACTATATAATACTACTCTCCAATATTCATGGAGTGATTCTAGGCCTCTTTATTGTCGAAAATGTGCATGTGGGATATAAACATAGAAACAATTTACAACAAACCACTAGGAGATTAATGTCATATTATAGTGGTAAATGAAGGCTAGCAGAATATAATACTAGCATGTCAGCATATGGTATAAATTTGAATATGTATACACATTGTCTCCAATTGGAAAGTGGAAAATAAATTAATAGAGGTCATCTTATGTATATATATGGACACGCATACACACACAAAAATATTGCAGGATTTGTAAATTGTAGTAAGGGAAGGGACCCTACTGTAAGACCGAATTGTCAATTTTTTGAGGTTATAAATGATAAAGATGGATATATGGAAAGAGAGGTTGATAGATTGATAATGGTTCAGGCTATTATGGACCTTACCACTGGGGATAAGTTATTTATTGATTACCCCTTCTTAAAATGCACTCCTGCGCGAAATAAAATGGAAGAAAAAGGTCTCCCTATGGATGTTCTTAAGGGAACAAAACCAAAGAATAATAAATGAGTGTGGATTTATGTTTTATAAACAGTGTTGTCAAAATTGTGTTTTATTCAAATCATTGTATAAATAAAGTAGTCTAGAAAATAGTGTTCCATTATTAAATTGATGTATATATGTTCATACCTTTTATATTTTAATTTGTTAAGCCATATTTGATTATATTTCTTTAAAATTGACACATTTATGATTTATCCAATTATTTCCAAACATTAAATAATGGTTGTGTTTTTTGATGGGTAGAAGATGATGATGAAAGAACGGTTACTAATACCCAAGATCCAACTGTTCTATTAATATTTGGACGGGGTGATCCAAACAATCCCTTAAACCATACCAAGCCGAAAAGAGCATATTTAAAGAGAATTCTACCACCTGAGAAATTTGAACAGCTGATGAGATTAGCATATGTTGATGCCATTCCACCTAGCCTTA
The DNA here is from genome assembly GCA_009831015.1 of Picea engelmannii. Taxonomy (NCBI): domain Eukaryota; kingdom Viridiplantae; phylum Streptophyta; class Pinopsida; order Pinales; family Pinaceae; genus Picea; species Picea engelmannii. Next base: position 1,296 of record ML867131.1, read on the forward strand.
CTGATGATGATCATGATAGTGAAAATGCCATGCATGAAGAAGGATTGAATGAAATGCTTACAGTTTTCTTTGGGGATGGAAACAATGATGACAACAATGATCAATGACAATAATGAAGACAGCAGGGGTAATTACCACCAACATAATGTTGATGATAACAACTTGAAAGACTCCATCAAGCAAGAAGAAAAGACACCCGTGTTCAAATAGGGTGCAAGTAGAACCTCAAAACTAGCATGCACATTAATATTATTAGAAATCAAGTCACTATTTGGTTGGTCAGACAAAGGATTCACCACAGTACTGAAGTGAGTTGAAATCCGTTTCTTACAATGAATTATGAATTGGTGTACATAATTCGTTTATGAATAGTCCTAATGTAGATTTAAATATCAAACATGTTCATCATAAGTCAAAAATTCAATTGATCTAATCTTTGGCAATCTTACAAGACACTAAAAACAAAACAATTCCTAAAGAGAATGTGTTTCCATCAACTTGCAAAGAGGCGTGCCAGTTGTTGGTTGAGTTGGGGATTGAATATAAGAAAATTATTTCATGTAAAAATGATTTCATTTTATACAAAGATGAATATCAAGACAAAGTATAATGCCCTATATGTAAAGAGAATATATATCATACAGATGTACAAGGCCCTACAATTCCAAAGAAGGTTTTACATCACATGTCAATTATACCTAAGCTTAGATGAATGTTTTGTTGCAAGTCACTTGCATAATTGATGGAATGGAATGCAAAGAATAGGATTAAATATGTATTCATGAGAATTTTGACCAAATCCAAAGCATTGAAACACATAGAGGAAAAATGGCCAAGAAAATTCAAATATGAACCCTGTAGTATCAAGTTTGGTCTTGCAATTGATGGAGTGTGCCCATTCTCTTTCATGAGCTTGAATTATATTTTTTTCCCAGTCGAATTGATAGTATACAATAATCCCCCCTGGATGAGTGTTAGAAAGGAGCACCTTATGCTGACTTCATTGTTCCGGGAAAACATCAAGTTAAAAACATGGATGTTTATCTTGCACCTTTTATTCATGAGATGCAACTGCTATGGAAAGGCATAAGAATGTATGACATATTATGTCCTCCATAAAATAGGTCATTCATATTGTATGGTGTGCTATGTTGGACTATTCATGATTTCCTAGGAATTGGTGTTTGTTCCGGTAAGAAAAACATTTTATGTATTTACACTAATAATTTATTTTCATCCCAAATTTCATACTAAGTTTTATACTATTATTTTGATGTTATTAACCTTAGTTATTGAATTGCAAGGCTTCAAACAAAGGATATATTTGCATTTCCAAGATGTGTAGAACAATTTCAAGGGTGGTATTCTAAATATCTACATGAATTTATTCATGCAAACAACGAGGTTTTTCTACCACTAGATCATAGGTTTAGAAACCACCATAAGAATCATTTTGATGGAAAAGTTGAAAATAGAGGCCCTCCCATAATTATGGGTCCAGTTGATTGGCTTAAGAAGTATGAATATGTTGAATTGAAAGCTTGGCGGGATTTTTTTGATGGGGGTGATTCTACTGAAGAACCAGAACAAGTTGTAACTAAGATGCCAGAAGGAATGAAAAGGAAATCCATATTTTATGATCTCCCTTATTGGAAGGATCTATTAATATCTCACCTATTATATCCTATGCACATCTTCAAAAATGTCCCAAATTCAATATTTTGACATATATTAGGCAAAGAGAAGGATACCTTGTCTTCGAGGAGAGATATTTTTCTTTCGCGTACCAAATTGGATAGAAAACATTTGTGGCCAAACAAGGAAAATGAAACATATGCAAAAGCTCCACGGATTTTGAAAAAGAAAGAGCTAGACCAACTAAAAAATCCATGCATTCAATAAGGACACCTAATGGTTATGGGTCATCATTGGTTAAATATTTTACAGTTGATGGACATATCACAGGATTTAAAACACATGATTTTCATAATTTTATGAAGGTATGATATATAATCATTTAACTTTTATTGGTAAAATTGATTAGGTACTAAATATATTCTGATATTCTATTGTGTGACAAAAATAATTAATTACCTTTCATAAATGTGTTTGATAGCATATCATGCCATTGGAAATTAGGGGGGTGTTGATGAAAAGGAATGGAGTACCTCACTCAATCATTTTCAGATCTTGCCTGCCTAAGACAAGACAATTGGGAATGTCAATTGGGGTTTATAGCCTCAAAACATACACTCAATCCATAAGTATTAATTATATATGTTGCAATATAAAAATAAAATTTAAACAAAGCTACATAATTGTATACATATTTTACAATAAAGTAAACATGGAGACAAATGTGAAAGGAAGAACCAAGTCATGAAAACACATGTATGAGACAGAACAATAATCTGATTTTATGTCATTCTGAGATATAAAAATCATATTTCTCTTTTACAAACCCCTGCAAGGGTATGGACCAAAGTCAATTTAGAAGTCTCCGATGGTCACCATACAAAAAGACCCTGACAGTGAAATAAAATGGAAACTAATAATTTTGATCAGCTTGCCACAAAATGTTTCCACTTGACTCTGTAAGATATCCCTTATCAGCCATGAAAATTAATTCATAAACCAACAAGAATACACAGACTATCAAAGATAAATCAAACACCTTTAAAAAAAATTGTTGAATGGTATGATTTAGTTTTGAAGCCAGCTACCTTCAATAAAACCTTGTTGTCAACAAGAGGATTAGGCTTTCAAGTAAACTTAGAAATGAATGAAAACTAAAGCTGTCTCACTAGAGAGAAAACCTTAGTCTTGTAGTTCTCCTTTTTTTCTCTCTTTGTCTCTTCCTCTCATTGAACCTTTATTCTTTCTCAATAAGTTGAGGTAGTTCAACTACTTTCTTTAGTTAAGTCAAATTAACTTAACTAATTAGTTTAGGGAGAAATAATTAATAGTAATATAGAAATAAGGGTCTAGTTAATAATTACTAAATAGTGGGACCCCTTGTGACTCCCATCATTCTCTTTACCAATCATCAAATATAAAAAAACAAGGCTTATCGTTTGGATCATATAACACCCTTGTATCTCCCATGGATATCATTTAAATCGAATATTTAAATATCAAGAAAATTTAAGAACATATCCCAAGAAAATAATATATCCATCTTATCCACAAAAAATATCCAAAATAAAGCTTGTTGTCCAAAATATGATGAAAATCATTAAACACGATCTTCATCACTGAATATCATAAAAAAAAAAATTAAAACCCATATTTGTCGTTGTGTGAGGCATATTTCCTCTTATCATTGTTGTCTCGTCTTAACTTTTATGGGGTAGCCCTTGGTTCGTTAGACCCTTGGGGATGTATTTCGTTGATCACATGGGAGCAGTCATATTTTAAGTGGAGACATGAAGACACATATTTATCAGACTTTGTGGATGGGTTGGAGGGGGAGGTCATTGCTTTTCATTTTTCTTGCACAGGTTGTGGGATATCAATTTTTAATATTTTACTGGCGTGCGAGGACTGTACTGGCAAAACAACATGAGAAATTTGAGCATTGGGATTAACTGGTGGTGGTAGAGTTAATGACACAGTGGGCCAACCATGGTGGTGAGAGACAGGCTAGTGTACAATTTCTTGCCACCCGTCATTAGCGGGAACTTTGGGATACATTGACACATGTGGAGGAACAGGAATGGTAGAAAAATTTTGAGGAGGTTGAAATGGGGGTCTGTTAGGTCGAGGGTGCAATATACCATGGCCAACTAGATTGAAAAACCCAACTTGAAATAGATGTTTTAACTGTTGTGGATCAGCATCAAAGTGAATAGAAAACCGAGGCCTTATATATCCTCGCTGTGAGTTACCTCTGACTCTATTATTTCAACCATTACTGTGTCTGTTGTAAAAACGCATCTTATAGCAATATTTAACCAGTCATGAAAAATTCTTAATAACCCATACATGAAACTCTACTTAAATAAATCAAGAGTTTGCTATATTATTTACTACATGACACATGCAATCCATCCATAAAATGCCATTTATTAATTTCCATACGAACAGGGAATTGATAGGGTCATTGGGAGTATGGAGGGCTTGTATTTAGCGTAAAGTGATATCATGGAGGGGAAAATGTTTACAAATATTGTTCACGCAATCAACAAAAATAATCAACTATTTATCTAATCATATCTCAGAATACCAATCATCAATTACTGCCACTTCATTTATTTCATTTTCATACTGACTTTTCCATAAAAATGAGTAACAAAAGAACAGGGAGTGAAAAATGCAATTGGGATAATGAGGGGACTGTATTTTGCGTAAAATGGTATAATGAAAAGGACTCTCATGGATATTCTTCTATTAATATATCAAAAAATAGCATATTTTCCATTAATTAACCATCACCACCTCTTATTGTTTCAAAATTGAAGAACACCCTTTTTCCCAAAAATCAACCAAAAAATGGTGTTTCTTTTCAAGGATGCTCATTTTCCTTAGAAATTCCTTTGCACAGAAACCAATTCATAATTTATTGCTCAATAAAGATTCAACAATAATAACACATATTGCGCAAAACAAAATCGAGGAGGCATGACACCATAATAATCACAATGACCACAACCAGCAGTCGAGGAAAGGGCAGATTGTGGTCCATGATATATTTTCCAATACATTTTAAATCTCCACAGGGTCCCACGAAGTGGCCCCAAAAGGGATCCCTTTCTATAACATAATTCAAAATTGAAACTTCAATCGACGCTCCTAAAATCCTTTTCATTCTAGTTCACAAAACTCATTCAACGCATACATAATTCATCCACAGATATATTCCTTTCATAAAACAATTCACACAAAGTAGGTCGTATCCCTTAAACAATGATTTTTCAATGCTTTCATCACCCCAATATATCCACAGGACAGACTGTATTTCCAAACAGATGAGTGGGTTTAACATTCTTTCAATTTTGCAAAGAAAATAATCAACTAAACCCCTGGCCAAAATGAGCACGAACAAGGCCTTTATTAAATTATGGGTTGGCCACCTCCACAATAATTTCCACTACACAGGGTTCAATACATAACAGTGAAGAGTAATGCGGTGAGGGGGACGAGCTGACCAAATTGAGGGTTTAGCCAAAAGGAGCACGAGCAACTTAATACTTCTACAAAACTTCACATTTATATTCACAGAGTTGTTACAAGGACATGTTCACAATGGGAACGAAGACTAAGGACAGGTTGAACGTCCATATAACCCACAAGTAAGGAGCATTGATACACTTAGGGAAGAAACCCAAAAAAATAAACCAGAGGTAAGGCAGGCTCGAGAGTTCCCCAACTATTTTCTTTCCCACAAGTAAATCATGAATACAATATACAGTAAAATACACCCACATGGATTTTCAATGCGCATGGTTCAAATACAATGCCCCAGAGACCAACACTTAACCACCAATCCATACATAGTCAAAAATTCCATATACCATAACTTCAGAAAAGCACAGACAACATGCAAAATCAAGAGCTAGTTGTTGACTTAATTAAAGAGCAAAGTGAAATATTCATGGATGGAGCAACAAGAAATCCATACCTATGTAAATATTGCTAAGGGGAAACAACCAAGCGTGTATACATCTTCCACAACCAAACAAAGTGGAGCAGCAGCAACCAACAAGAGAAAATGAAAAATGACTAGGATGGCAGGCTCGAGGAGGGTTAGAGCGACGTGCATTTACTGCACGTTGTATCTACACTCATCCATATCCAGTACGAGAAAGCTAATATACAACAAATCAACCACTAACTCCAAATCATTTTAATGCAAGTTGAATACACCACCATTCCCCTAAGTCTCCAACTGAACAAATGCTCCAACCCTTGTTTAAAACTGCATATATCAAATACTTGCTAAGGATACCATGTTTCATCCTTTAGATTTCCAACTTTAACAAATGCGAGCAATCCTTGTAACATGGAATCAACACATCACATATGTAACTTAAACATGGATTTTAGGTCCCTCATCAAACTAAATGCAACATAATAATAAATGTGACAGCTATATAAAAACAGCGTCATTCCCTCTTAAATCATATCACCCATAACATCATTTGATCAATTATTTCAACGGATAATTTAAACAAAAATAAACTGTAGAGCTCAACTCAACCAACTCATGATCACATAAAGCATAAGTCGTGTCTTTTCGTCATAGTCACAAAATTCATACAACGGGTCCCACCTATTAGTACCTTATTAAATATAATTAAATAATAATGCATTGCAACCATTTGCAAGAAGGTACCCTATGATGCACTTTTGGGCATCAACAAATTGGTGAATACACAGGGAAATTTGTTTCCAACATATTAAGAACTCAGAATGTTCGGTTTCGCGGACCAGGTGAACATAGATCAGAATGATTATGCAACAGGAGGGAAAAGATGGTTTAATGGAAATAATGAGGCGGTATTTTTGGAATAACTCATGGAAAGTGGTACGTACAAGTGGGTTTCGTCCTGTATTCATAACATTCGATCAGTCATAGTAAAAGTGTTTCTTCGTGTTAAGGAGAAATTTTTTGATACTCTCTTTTGAATCTAAGGATGGAGGGAAGAAAGGGATAGTAGAAAATAGGGATTAAGACCAAATCATCTATCTAAAAGCATTATTGAAAGCAAGAAGCATTCTCAGTGATGTCTAAAAGGAGGACATTGTGACAGCTCTATAACCTTTATTGTTATTGATCAACGATACTTATAGAATGGAATTGTTGTGGCAAAACTGATCCAAAATTTTACTTCTGATAAACATAAAACGAAATGGTAGAAAATAAAACAGCAGAAATTGAAAATTCAATTTAACAAAGAAAAATAACACATTGAAACAGAAATCGATATACACCAGTGATTTCCACATGGTGTTTATCAATCAAGTTGGTTCCACATAATGTTTCAAGTGGGAACCATTGGTACTATAGGAAAACAATCACTCTTCCAAATCCTTTAAAAGATAAGATTTTGTGCCTAGGACAAAATCGATTTTGAAAGGACCTAGCCATAATTTCTGAAACTTTGAATGTCTCCCTCTGTCAACATGGGTTGAGTCCCAAAGTAAGACTTTCTCATTTACCTTAAATTTGATAGATTTTGCGCGTTTGTTAAAATACTTCTTTATAGTTTTTTGTCTTCTCCTTATGTTTTCCAAGGAAAACATTCTTTGGTCTTCTAAGGTTAATAGTGCATTTATCCTTTGAGAGACATTGGAAGAATTTAATTCTTCAATCTGTAGCATTAGCCGTAGAGAAGAAAGTTCCATCTTAGTAGGAAGAATGGCTTATTGAATATAAACAAGATGAAAGGGGGTGCAACCTGTGCTTACCTTGGTGGTAGTGCGATCTACCCAAAGGGTGTAAGTGTGAAGAGTGTTCCATTGACGAGGATTATCTTCGATGAGCCTCTTTATGATCCTAACCAGATTTTTGTTAGTAGACTCAAATTTCCCATTTCCTTGGGGGTAATATGTTGATGAAGTGAAATGATTGACTCCCAAATTGGCTAGAAATTGAGTCAATTTTGCGGAAATGAAAGAGGGACCATTGTCTGTAATAATTTATAAAGGAATGAACAATCTAGAGAATATATTAGTTTTTAGAAAAGAGATTTCATTTTCATCATGTGAGTGTCTAAGAGGGACAGCTTCAGTCCACTTAGTGAAATAATCGATGGATGTAAAAATAAAAATATGCCCTGCAAAAGACAGAGGATTAATGGGACCAATAACGTCTAGGCCCCATTTAGAAAAAGGAAAATATGGAAGAACTGGTTTCAAAGGCATAGCAGAAAGACATTATTTCCCGGTGATTTTTTGGCACTTGTCACAAGATCTTGCAAATTTATAAGAATCGTGAAAGATTGAAGGTCAATAGTAACCATTTCTTATGATTTTAAAAGCAGTATCTTTTGTAGAAAAGAGGCCACCAACATGAATAATAGAATCTAAAGATCCATGATTTTCATGTAACAATTTATGTGCTTCCTCATCATTCACACATCAAAGTAATATACTATCATCATACCTTCTGAACAAAAAGTATCCTAAAATAATATACTTGGAAGATTCAAGGCGGAGTATTCTCCTCTGATGAGGATCTAAGTCATCTGGTAATTTCTGACATTGCAAGTAATACACTAGATTTTTATACCAGGGGTGTTCAAAAATAGAAAGGGTTTGACTCTCAATATAAAATAGTTTTGAAAGAGGATTATCTTGATCATCAAGTTCTTCACTTGCTTCAACATGTTGAGCTAAGTGAAGGGCTAAGTCTCGTCCCTTAATTTTTTTTAAAGTCATGATTGTCAAATCATGCTCCAGAATCTTAGCAAGCCAATGTGCAAGCTTCCCTTAAATGTAAGTTTGTGAAAGCAGAAACTTGACAGCAGGCAAAGGGACTTTTTCCTGCATATGTTTTCCTAAAATAAAGTGGTGAAATTTCTCTACAGCTTTAACAGGAGAAAAAACATGTTTCTCAATGTAAGAGTACTTGAATTCATCGTCTGATAAACTTTGGCTTAGGTAAGATACATGTTTTTCATTACTATAGTCACCACATTGTAAGAGAATAGCATAAACTGCTTCCTTAGTGGCATTGGTATATATAATAAAATCTTTCTCAAAGTCCGGTTTCACCATTACTGGTGCGGAACTGATTTTCTTCTTAATCCTTATGAAAGAATTTTCGACATCATCTGTCCAAGAAATGGAGCGATATTTCTTTAGAATATTATGAATCGGTTTAACCATTAAACAAAAATTAGGAACAAACCTGCGAACAAAGTTGATAATACCCATAAAGGCTTGAAACTCCTTTTTGGAAGCGGGGGCAGAAAGGTTCAGAATAGCTACAATCCTTTCAGGATGTATGCTTGTTCCTGAATAAAAAATTATATGTCCAAGGAGCTTGCCCTTGGTGATGCCAAAAATAGATTTAGAAGGATTTAAATAAATGATGAATTTTCTACATCATATGAGAACTTTTCTAAGATGACCAAAGTGATCCAATCGATTCTTTGAATAGACAGTCAAATAATCAAGATATACTTGGATAATTTTACCAATCAAATAGTCAAAATATATTTGCATAGCTCTCTGGAAAGGGGAACGTACATTAGATAAGCCAAAAGACATGCGTTCATAAGCAAATGTGCCCCAGCGTGTAGTAAAGGTGGTTTTGTATCTATCAGTTCTTTTTACCTTGATTTGATTATATCTAGAGAAACAATCAAGTAAGGACATCATTTGTGACCCTGCGACCTGTTGCAAAATCATTTCCATATTAGGGGGAGGAAAACAATATTTTACGCTTGCTCTATTTAATGCATGAAAATCCATGCACAATCAAATCTGACCAGTTGTTTCCCTATTAGGAACCATATTTGAAACCCACTCAAAATACTTAACTGGAAATATTATACCATCTTTCATAAAAAATTCCTATTCCTTTATAATAGTAGCTTCAAGCATGGGGTTAATGGGTCTTTGTTTTTTCCTAACTTATTTTATCCCTTCCTTTATAGGAATGGAATGTCGCATGAGAGTAAGATCAAAACCACGAATATCCTCGTATGACCAAGCAAAAACATCTTGAAATTCGCCTAGTAGTTCTGTGAATTTCACTTTTTCTTCATCAGAACATTGGGCACCTAGTTTAACCATCTTTGGAGATTCATATGTCCCAAGGTTCAAAGAAATCGTGTCACCCACTTTCCTTTTCGATTCCTCTTCCTTTTTCCTCTCTTTGTTGCCTACATCACTCGACAAAAATGAACTCTCGAGAGGAGTCAAGCCTTCTCGAAAAAAAAATTATTCTATAGATATGATTTCCTTGGGCTTAAATGGTTCATTTTGTATGAAATCACATATGCCTTCATCATTAGGGAAAACCTACCATGATTCTACATTATTAGGAATGTGTGGATGATACAAAGATTGAAAAGTACAATGAGGTCTGTTGGAAAATATATAATCCTAAACTTTGAGCTTTGCATTCTCCACTTCACGAAAATATAATCTTTCCCAAAGTGGTAACTCAAGAAATTAACTTTTGAAATTCAAACCAAATTTATTTCTGGTTAATTGGTCATAAGGCGCACAAGACATCCACCGTTGATGAAGTTCCCCCGTTTGATCAAACAATTCCCCTTTTCCCAAAGTTTTGGAGCCGCTTGATTGTTAAAGATTCAAATCACTAAAGGTCACTTCGGAGCTTCATGCTTCAGGCATTTCGATAGGTCTTCACGATTAAAATATTGAAACCTGAAAGTCTCCATTATCACCTTTTCCTAAACCTTTAAAGGACACAAGATATAAGTACATGTGTATCTTTCGAGTCTTCCCTGGGTTGACACATGGCATTCATTTCCGACATTTCCGTCTGATGAGTCATACAATTCTAAGTAACACGTGCCACTCCCTGGTCTCGACACATCATCTATAATGAAGACAACTTCAACATGTCACTACGAGGATGGCCTTTCGGAAATATAACAAAGAGATAACTCGCAAATTCACAAAGCATTAAAATGCTGAAATATTAAATCTTAATTAATTAAGTCAATATTGGTTAAAAGATAGTTAACAACTTCGCACTTCGGAGTTCATACATTTACCTTTTGTCACATCCTAAAATATCTAAAGTCTGAACTTTCGAAATAGTTGAACTTAAATATGATTAATTAAAACTTAAAAGCGATTAACAGATAATAAATCATTTCGCAGTTTCGGGTTTCGGGGATTTCTTTTTGAGCTACTTTAAAAAACCCCGAAGTCTGAATACCCAAAGCACTTAAAGTTACCCATGATTAATTAATTTTTTAAGAGGGAATATATCATAATTAACCATTCACGGATTCACGATTCGGGAAATTTCAAATCTATTCCATCCAAAACTCCCGAACGCGAACCACCGAATATTAATGGCATTTATCATAAATCAACGGTAATGATTTTTAGCGTGGATTGTGGATCGCTAGATATAATTTCTCATTAAGGTTAATAAATTTGTCGTCGGTAAAGGTATACTCGAATCAATACACCTAAGGTGAATAAGAATGCTTGATTTTGAATTCTATTTTCATCTTCGCAGAGTAGTAAGTTTTATCCGAGTAAGAATCTCAGGCATTCCCCTGTAATAGGTAACCCTGTTCCGATTTTATCGATATCATGGCACCACAGAAGATGATTAAAGTAGTTGGAGAAGGTGAAAATATAAATGTGGATGTTTTATAAGATACCACACCACGAGCCATAGACACGGTGAAATCTTGGACACAGGTGTTCGAGATTTTGGAACATGAGCTTATAAACTACCCAGAAGATTATGGCGATGAAGTAAACGAAACTCACGCAACTAAACTCAGGGATATAGCTAGGCCAGAGCTTCACAACATAGTTGCGTGGTCGAGGCTCATGCCGTATAATGACATGGTAGGTTGGGCCCTGGAAAATGTCGACATCCAAACCCAGAGCGTTTTCAACTCTCAAAAGGTTGTTGTTGGGTCTTTTCGACCGGAACACGTACAAGTAATGTATAAGATATCCCCCAATTTTAAATATAATCATAATGTTGCTTTCCTGTTGGAGTTTGAACAACATGAGTGTATACAATATGACAAAATCTATCCTGACATAATCAAGTCCTGGTGGGGTCACCCAGAAAAATTTTGAGCCGACGCTCATGGCGTTTACGCCATAACGTCGTTATATACTCATATGATTTATGTAGATATGATGCTCTGTAGTCTATTCAGGAAGAAAATTCCCACCCATTTCCCGATGTCATGGGTGTCAATTATGCACGAGGTGGCCGAGGGATACTCTTTCAACTTGGCCAAGATGTTGTCAGATAATTTTTCCAAAGAAATCACCAAATACCAGCTGGCTAAATCAAAGGGGCAGTCTTCCCCTTTATACATGTATGCATATATTATGGATTACATATGCTTCATAACCCCTTTCCCACTAATGAATTGGAGTTGGACCCCAACTAGTGCAGAACCTATACACTTTTACCATTCCAAAATGTGGGAGGAAAAGGCCAAATATTTCTTCTACGAAATTTGCCATCATGTAGTGGTGTCCATTCATATAGCTTTATATGGTTGCCCACCCCCTCAGATTTCAGATAGAATTATGGGAAACTTGGGAAAAATAACAGACTATTTCATAGACAAAAACTTCTCCTACATCAAGGTTTTTGGATGCTCATTCCCTCCTCATGATCTCCTGAGGTTTTTACCAAACCGGCTAGTACGCCCAGAAGTAGCTTATCAAACAGTGACAGGGGGCATCAGCAAGGAGCTGAAAGCAACCCATAAAAAGTTATGCCCTACCTTCCCTCTCCAGCTCGGTATGTTTTCATTATTATACTTTGGTCACTCCAAAGTGGAGGTTGCAGCTCTGGAGGATGTCAACTTGGTCGACATCGAGTTTAAAAGGCACGACCCAAAGAAAATCATGGAAAATCACCTGGCCCAACACAAACTGAAGAAATATGTGCATGAGAACTCTCCACATGATGAAATGTTCAGGGGGTTCAGGTCCTACAATGAAGTATTGAACAGAGTCCAAACTTTGTCCCCAGATCAGTAGGACAGTTTTTTCAGTTTTCAAAGACACGGATGAAGCATCTTGTCGAAAGTACTACAGGGAGAATTAGTAGCCACTTCGCCTACATGGGAAACTGTACCTTCGGGTTTTGAAATAGGGAGCTCTGGAAAACAGGATACTGAGGAAAACCCAAAGAGAACCGAAGTTTTAATGCAGGAAGTAGAGGCTTCACTATCAAATCCATTAGGCACTCAAGCAAATGCTCGGTTTGAATCTTTCCTAAAGAAAGGGAAGGATACATCTCCTTCTACACCAGCCACATTTTCTTCCTATACCGCTGAGAAACAATATTCCATAGAGATAGGTACCTCTATTACTTCATTGACACTATTGTATTCAAGTTTCGGGAATCCTGTTTCCAAATTCATTTATGTGGGTTTTCTTACCCCAATTTCACCCGAAGAGATTCCCCCTTTTAAATTCTTCTTCAGTAAGAAAAGGAGGGCCATCGTCAAATGAGAAACACATGAGAAATATGGAGCGATGGTCAAAAGGAAAAGAATGGTGTATGATGGACAGAACTGACATGATACAGAATTTGCCAAGGAAGTTGTAGGTTCATTGGGTGCTTTCGCCACTGCTAATCAATGGTCTGTAGAAAATTTGGCCGAGAAACTAAAATAGAGAAACCTGTTGGTAGGGAAATTGCAAGATCAAATAATGACTATGGAATAGAATGTGAAGAATAAGATTAACCAATATTTTGAACAGGTTAGAGCTTATGACAGGCATCAAATTCAACAACTGCAAGCTAACCTTGAAGACATCCATCAGAATTCACAGGCCAACATAGGTTTGGTCATTCAACAAGAAGAGTTAATAAAGCAGTTGCAAGCCAAGTTAGACTTAACTGAACGTACAACAGTATAGATATCATCTTTTTGGTCTCAAGCACTGTAGGTAAATGAAAATCTAGAAATAGCCCAACAAGATCTCTTCATGAAGGTCGATTCCATACAGAAATGCTACCAGACAGTAGACCTCGCTCTAAAATATATCTATATTAAAGAAAGAGAAGCTCGCTCAACTCGAGTCAAGTTTCAAGAGGTTTTCTTATTGGTACCAAAATATGATGTATCATATGTTCCTCGACTTTCTCTTTCTGAACAAATAAGAGGCGATATAACTTTAAAGGCTTGGGAAACAAACCCAACAAAAAGAAAAAGACTTGCCAGAGAGGTAAATGAAGCTTGTCCAGAAGCGTTGTCCTTTCTAGACAAAGGACTAATTGATTTTGAAGGAAATTTTATCTCCAAATCTCTAGTTCAAATTGATATAGCAAAGAACTAGTTTAAGTCCAAAAAAAGAAAACAAGAAGCTCTGACGGTCATTTAGACAATGAACCAGATTGATCTCCTTCAAATAAATAAATGGATAGTAAACCCAAGTTCGCAATTACAGGTCATATCCCAAGGAGCAAAAAGGATACAATAAAAGTTTCCTCAAGTAGAGAGGAAGTTATACACTTTCAAGGTGAAAGAAGCAACTGATCCTTCAGGGTTGGTAGTGAAATTAGTGAGTAGATGCATCCAATGCATTGAATATGGGAAGGAAAGCACATCTGGAAGAATGTAAGAAAGTGCCATCGCATTATTGGATAGAGTTGAAGGGAAAAATGGCAACAAAGCTATGATGATCAAGACGTTGTGCTAAAGAATCAAGAATATTAGAAGACAGAGGTGTTTCATCCAACAGACGAAGAGATTTCCACCAAAGCTCATCATTCTCTTTGTTATATTTTCTTATTTCAAATATTTTTTATTTAAATTATGAGAAGTCCAACCGTTTTGAGTTGTGACAGTTTTATATAAGTACATAGATTGAATATCTATCAAAGGATGCTTCTTGTCGATTGTAATAGAGAAAAATCTCCTTATTGAGTAGTAATACAAGTGCAGATAGACATTCCACATTTTGTTTAGTTTGGGTTATGTGTTTCTTCTGTTTCTCCATATCTCAGCATTTATTTATGCATTCCTTGATAAATGTTTGATTTCAATTTAGTACAACAACTACTGTAATCGTATTTCATCAGTAATTTGTTAAGTAAGCAATTTTTCCTCTGCATTTACTGTGAGTAAAGACCTGCGAGATGTGTGGATTACTATATCTTATACTTTATTCAAGGTTACACTATCTATTTTCTTCTATTGCAACATGGTGAGACTCTTCAACAATTGATGCCTTGCTTTGTTTAGCAGTTTTGTATTTTTCTCTCACATCATTTGATATTACAATTTTGACTCAAAAATGAAATACAGCCTCTGTGTTTCCATAATGTTAATTTCATTTAAAGAATTTTTCTCATATAACTAAGGTAGAAAAATCACTTTTAAAAAACACTCCCTTAAAATTTCTTGATGCTTGACATTACTCTTTGAGCCTTGTTGACATGGGGGCAGACCCAGGGTTCAACGCTTCAACAAATCACCAAAAAAACCCTAACTACTGACCCTTTCGGCAACACCTGCGAAGTAGGTGAAGTCTCACCCAAGGTAGAGGCAAGGGGGGTTATGGGACTTAGGTGTCTGTAATCGAGCTAGGATACAAATCTGTGATTATCAAAATTCTACAGAGTACTTAGGAACAACATGCATCAACCCATTAGTCTTATTCAAATCATAGATCAAATCCTAAGTATAGATCGGTGCAGTAACAATGACAGCATACACATCGCACTTAGCATCATAAGTTAGATCTAGCACCTTCAATATAAATAAAGCACTAAGAATTCATAGATACATAATAACAAAAGCACTAAGTAGATAAATGGAAACATAAAATAGCACAAAGCAAACCATCAACACAAGATATACTTGGTTCACCCCAATGTGGGGTTACTTCCACCAACTTATTCTTCTTCTTTATTAGTCTTCAAGCTCTTACATTCATCTACTCCTGTGCACTAAGGCACAGAACCAAACTTCGTAGAGGACAGGAGATCTGTGCACTGAGAACCAGACCCTCCTTCCCAAAATTAGGTCAAGGAATAAAGTAAACTCCTCTAATAAGAATAGAGCCTTACATACATATTATGTTGCACAAATAAGTCAAAACTACTTGCACTTATCCTTGCAAGCTATTGACACTTTTCTACATTACATTCTTACTTATTTATACTTTTACACTTTCTTGCAAAAGGGCCTAATCATGGGTAACCCCATTGGCCGACATCCCATAACCCATTACAAAAACCCTAATGAACCCCTTGTTGGGTCCACATAGCTGGAAAAACATGTGAGATCCACGATCTCAGCTCCGCCTGGGTACTCCATCTTCGACCAGCCTGTCGAAGTCCAAAAAGTGGTCCTAATCTGACCAAGGTCTCCTCAAAAGTTGGTTGAGGGCCAACAGGCCCCCAACACTCACCTTTGACTTGTCCCGAGTCACTCAGGTCTCGGAAATTCCACTTCGAAGGTCTTGAGCTTCACTCGAGTTGCCTCGACTTGATGCTTCTCCTGAGCCTCCTGCTCAGGGTGCTCTTGGATTAGCTTCTCTGTAATAGGCCCTTCCAGGCATTGTTCCACTATCGCAACCACTTGGTCTAGCTATTATCCTTGTCCTTCAATCTCTTAAAACACTTTGTAGGCTTCATCCTGCACTAGTTGCAGCTTCTATGTGACTTCCATTACTCTCCCCTGGATGGAAGTAATCTGTTGTTGGACTATACATTGTTCCTGTGATATCTTCATTATATTGAATGCAGTGAGTAACTTTATATGTGCCTGCACAGTGAATGATTGATTTTGTGCCTCCTGTAGATGTGCTTCCAATTTCCTCAGCTCTGGATCTTCTGCGAGGCACTCATAAGTATACACACTTTGATAACTCAATTGTTTTCACTCTGAAGCGAGGGATTTGATCCTTCCTATTGCGTTCTTGGAGGATTCTTCTCTCTGGTCACACACTTCTTGCGGAGTGCTTGGCACTTCTTGGAATTTCATCTCTGTTATCCTCGCTTGAAGTTGTTGGATGGTCTCAGCAATCTTCACTACTTGAACCTCGATTGATTCATGTTCCTTCTATGCCAATCCCGGCACAGAGCAAAGTGTTTTATTCATTTCTTCTTTAACCGTTGTCTTCTCTGTGAGTAGTTGGTCCTTTTATCTATGTATCTTCACTTTGTCCTCCTCGAGCATTGCCCGAAATTCATCTTTCTTGTTTTCATAAGGGGTTACACAGTACCACGCAACTCATAGTTTCTCTAAGACTTCCTCTTTCTCTTTCTTCAAGGCTTTTGTAGCCTTCTCCTTTTATTCTTTGATTTTCTAAAGTTGAGCCTCTGTTGAATCTGCTAATATTCTTAATTGGGCAGGCTCATCCCCCAATTATGTGGTCTCCGATGAGGAAGGCACAGTATTCACTGCGTAGATAGATCAAATAGCCTGTTTCATTTCCTTCTGTTCCTTCTTGATTCTCTCATACATATCCTCCTGCTTCACTCCATATCTCTGCAAAAGATCTTTGGGTGCATCCTCCATCACTTCACGGACCAAGCCGATGTCATCCTCTATGAGCATGGCCTCCATCTGGAGATTACTAGCATGGGTATTCTTTCTTATTGAAGGTTTTTGGGAAGAAACGTTCCTCTTCTTCGGTGTTTCTGTCTTGGTAAGGGGATCCTTCGACGATGTATCTTCTCCTTCTCCTTGTTTTTCTCCTTCATCCCCTCCTCCTTTTCCATTTACTTCATCTTCTCCTCCTAGAGAGCCAGATCCATATTCTTCTGAGGTGTTTTCCACCTCGTCAGTTTCTATATTCTGGACTTCTACCTTTTTCTTCTTCTTATTCACACTAGTTTGTCCGACATGCTCGACCCGAGTGACCAAGGGGCTTCCTATGATATCAGCATCGGAGAGTTATGTATCTTCAACCAGTACAAGGACCTCCTCCAGCCATTCCTTGGTGATCTTCTCCATGTCTTCATCAATCAGCTTATAATAAGACTATAAATCTTCCTTGCTCTCATCCCTACGTGCAATGATATAGATGAAATGTTGATCTACATGGAACTTAGCAATCGATCTGTATTGGTGCAAGGTGCATGGTGTCATGTGCGGGAATGACTCTATGGAAACCTCTACTTCTTGATAGTATGCATGGAACACTGCATTTCAATGCCATTTCTTTGACATGTCGTTCGTATACCATAGTGTAGAAAATATAGTTGCTAATTGCTCCGATGGTTCAATTTCTAGAAAGGTTGCTCCCTTAGTCATTTTCCAAGCGACAAATGAAATTAGCACAAGTAGCCAGCTGAAGTGGAACTCATATCCTTGATCTTGCACTTCGTGACAGTCTTTCTCAAACTCGTTGACGAGGTAACTCGCCCAATTCATATTCATTCTCTCCACGCATTTCCCTGCGAAGTCCACCATGAACCCGATGACCTGTGTGGAGTGGTTCTTTATGACAAGCTTGCCAACTATGAGTTGGCAAGTGAGGCACATATCTCCATCCTAGATAGAGGCTACCTTGTATCCTCGCTTTCATTTTTCAACTTCACCATATGCCTCCTTTATGCACTATGCCAGGGAGCGGTCTAAGGCCTTCCCTTGGTAGAACTGTGGAGGGTTAGGTCCTTGCATGCTCAATCCTGTGATCAAGTGGATCAGCGTCGAATCCACAGTATTCCATATGTCGAGCCACAGGTATCCACCATGATAGCAGGAAAAGAGGATTTTAACGCAAGAGTTAACCTCCTGATGTCGGCCAAAATGAGGGATCTTCATTACATTGAGTATAGTGGACTGTGCCAACTCCTTTATCCATGACTAGGAAACAATGTGAGGCTTCTTCCCATTGGTCTTCATTAAGTATCGGTGAGGTGCGATCATGGCATAGTTCTTTCTATCTCCAATGTTAAAGTCATTGTTCTTCAGGGATGGGATCTGTCCCAACTGGCTTCCAACTACGCATATCCCCTTCGGGATGTACGCGATGATCAAAGTGTATTCAAAGTCCCATGGGATGTTGTCACGGTTAACCGCGCCAGCCAAAGGCGGTATCTAATCTGGTAAGATCAATGGGATCTTCTTTGCATTAGCCAGATCATCACGATGCTTACTTCGCTTCTCATTCGCAGGGTTAGCAAGGCTAGAGCATCGTGCAGTCGAAGGGGAAGCCTACAGTCTCGTAATCATAAATGCGTGAAGACCTTCAGACATAGCTCTGTCAACAATAAACTTCTTAAGAACCTCCTCGACAGAATTCTCTAACTCAGTCTACTTGCCCGACATTCTCACTTTTAAACAGACAGGCCGGGGTAGTCGAATGGGCAGGAAGGGTAAACAAGCGAATGGCGATGTCTAGGTTCTAAAATCACAGCTCAACACACAATCAGTTCTATGTTAGCTTAGATAATTACGGGTGGAAAAAAGTGGTCCCAGCGTAGTGTCTGACTGGTTAAATAAGTGAGTGTTGTAACGGATTCCTCCAACGGGTAGGAATGCTTCCATCAATGTGAATATGTTTGTTATGGCACGGTCTCAACGTCCAACGGTGATCTATCTGCCCATAAATCCATTTTCTAGCCATGCTGGAGCATTGCTCCAATGAGCGGGGCACCTCCAATGGTCATATAGCTTCGCCATGGCGAAGTCCCATTTTGCGCGATCATGTTGTTTCGGCGAGGTTCAATTCCTGCAAACCTGCCTCCTACAAAGTCTTCCATTTGTTCTTTGTAACTTCCTGCATATTTTCCAACTTAGCATTCTTCTTATTGAGCTTCCTTGCCTTCTTTCCCTTGATATGATTTTATCTAACTATTTCTATAATTCTCTTTCCATTATTATTCTTATCTTCTCCTAGTGAAGTGACTTCGCACTATTTATATTCTATCAAAGGGTTCGAAGTTAATATCTCTTCTCTTATTAATTCCTGGGTGGATGTACTCATTTCTTGCATGGATAGGTCCTTCAAACCTTCTTGTGTTCTTTCAACCTCGATAGCTAATTCTCTTGCCTTATGTTGCTTCGACTTAACTTCTTGTTCTTCTATCAGTCGGCCTACTTTTCTAGCTATGAAATCCCTTAGTTATTACTTTTTCTTTTCTGCAGCTTCTTCCTCTCCTTTCGTTCTGAGCTTATCCTTCTCAATCGAAGTCTTTCCTAACAAGAGTGGGAAAGGGGCTTTGTTCTCAACAAACTTAATGATTTCAAATTCTTATTCAGTCAATGTTCCATGAATAATAATAGGTACATTAGTAACTCTTCCACATATGGTTATCATCTTTCCTTTAACCAAGCCTATCCTTCCCAATGAAAGTATCACAGTAGGATTTCCCAAAATTTCCCAAG
>ML867134.1:6306-21288 GCA_009831015.1 Picea engelmannii
AGGTAAATAATAAAGTGAAGTGATGAGTGTATTATAATTCAAAGTGAATACAAAATAAATTATTTCAATAATAAATTTAATGAAGAAATTAGAAGTGGGTTAACCCTAAAATAAGGAAAGTGGACCAAGTGACCTAGAAGATGGTTTTAAGGAAACTACTTGGAGAGTATAAATAAGAGGAAAGGCTCTCTCATTTTAATCACACTTGAGAATATTTAATATTTGTAAGTGTCTGAGGTAACCAAGGACAACTAATCCAAATTTCATAGGGAAGGTGAAGAAAAGAAGGCCGAAATGCAACGAATGATAAATTCTTTTGATGGTGCTTTCTAAGGTATGTTATTTACAGGTCATCTCACCATGTTCGCTATAACTATTTTTCTATGATTATTCTGACCATGGAATTGCTATTCCATTGAGAAAACATTCCCAAGTATTTGTGATAAAACATTCAACTTGTGGGTCATTTTATTTTGGGAGTTACACTCCGTGGAAAATAGGGTTTGTGGCGAGTCCTGAAACTAGTCAAAAACAAGTGTTTCGGGTAAAAACGTCATAACTTATTCATAATAGATCAAAATTAGTTGAGACCAAATGTGTTGGTTAGGGTATAGTCTGTAGTATTTTTTTTAATATTTTTATATCAATTCAATGAATATTGCATTCTGTCCACGACCTACAATGTCTCTCTCTAGAATAAGCCAAAATTCAGTAAGGTATGTCATTTTTGGTATAACTCCTTTTCTGAGAGGTTCCAAGTACTGAAACTTGGAGGAATTTCGTAAAACAAACTGAATAAAATTTTGTATTAGTTTCCTATGTTTATACATTATAGGTTCAAAGTTATTATTACTTCAAGTTAGGGTTGTTGACTAATCCAAAACTAGGCATGTGAGACTAATGAAAAGTTTGATGAAAATGCTAGTATCTTGTTGTTAAAGTTAAGGAAGGTTTGCAGGAATGTGATCATATACACTAGGTCTATCACAAAGCTACAAATCAGATTTGGATTATGAAATTGATTAGGGATTTTGGTTGACGTAGATGGTTTAGACAAGTAGTTGATGAGTTGACACATACATGAGGTGTATAGTTGATGATGTTGGTACATATTGATGAGTCATAGTTGATGAGTAGTTGACACATGATTGGTACATACTTGGTACATGGTTGTATGCACTTTTTTATGGTATAGGTTGATTACAGTTTGTTTGGTACAGGTTGGTTCATGGTTGATGCACTTGTTTATGGTACAGGTTGATTACAAGTTGAGGTACAGGTTGATGCATGGTTGATGCATGGTTCAGATTTATTCTTACAGGTCTACAATGGTATATCTTACAATGATAGTGTGACAGTGGTTCCATCATTCTACTTCTACTTCAGGGTGGTAGGACGGGACAAGGACAGGTGGTTGTAGCCACCTTTCGGTTGTAGACGGAGAACATAGGGGGTTGTAGCCAGAGAATTGCGAAGTTGGAGATTCCCTCAGGTTGTAGTCTGAGAAACTATGGGGTTGGAGCCTCCTTCCAGTTGTAGTTGGAAAACAAAGGAAGTTGGTTCTCCCAATGAATGTAATTCTTCAAGACATATAAGAAAAAGCATTTCGTGGTTTTCTCCCGATTTGGGTTTCCACGTAAAACGCAGGTGTACTGTGTATGTCTGTGATTGTTTATTTCTTACTGCTCATTATTGGATAATAATTCTACATTGATATAACATTTGAAGAAAAAGGATTATAATTACGCTATTACTGATTCACCCCCCGCTCTCAGTAATCCAACAATTGGTATCAGAGCAAGTTCCTTTAGAAATCAGTTTAACCACTGAAAGGTACATCATGGAGAGTACCAACTCGTATAAAAATGAACTAGCATAGTTTGATGGACAAAAGTATGCTTTTTGGAGCATAAGTATGAAGACATATATACAGGCACAGGGATTTGAAGTTTGGCAATCAATCGTAGATGGATACACAACATCAGCAGTTCCACCAACAAATGACAAAGAAGTGAAACTCGGTGAGAATAATTCCAAAGACAAAAATGCACTTTTGAATGGTATTAGTGATACGGTATTCACCAAAGTTTCACATTGTAAATTTGCTAAAGAGATTTGGGACAAGCTTCGAAATATTTATGAAAGAGATTCAAAATTCAAAGCAACAAAGCTTCAAAATTACAGAGGTAAGTTCGAACAACTAAAAATGAAGGAAGATGAAGATATCACAACCTACTTCTTACGATTCGATGAAATAGTGAATGCAATCATAGGATTGGGAGAAGAAATCGAAGAATCTATAATTGTTCAAAAGGTACTAAGATCTCTTCCTATGAGATTCAACCCTAAGATATCAACACTAGAAGAAAGATCGGAGCTAAACTCAATAAGCATGGATGAACTGCATGGAATCTTCACAACATATTAGATGAGAACTGAGTAGGAAAATCTAGATGTAAAAGAAGCAGCCTTCAAAGCATCCAAAAGATCAAAGCAAAATAAAAAGGAACAAGAAGAATATAGTAGAAACAATGACATCTCGGAAGACGATGAAGAAGTGGCCAACTTCGTCAAAAGACTGAACAAGGGAACCGACGATAGGTATAGAGGTAAGCTTCCTTTAATTTGTTTTAATTGTGATGGTATTGGTCATTTTCCTGACAAATGTCCTCATAAGAGAAAGAGAATTGAGGAAGGTTACTCAAAAGGCAGACAAACATAGAAAGGTAAAAGAACTACAAAGAAAGTTTTCAAGAATAGTTTTTGCACCAAAGAAGACCTCTCATCATCAGATGAAGATGAAGTCAGCGATAGTGAAACAGGGAGAGTTCTATTCATGGCAGTAGAAGACTCTGATAAACAAGACTCCGAAGAAGAATATGAAGAAGCATATGAAGAAGAAATTGAAGAGGTGGAAGTTGGCTTCCGAGAAGAATTAATGAGTGCCATAGAAGTTATCAGAAGAGAAAAGAAGAAAAATGAGAAACTGCAAGCAGAATTGGATAAGAAAAAAGACACTCAAGAACTAGAAAAAATGATCACAAAATTGAAGGTTCAAATAGAAGAAGATAAAAAATTTGAAGAAGCACTCAAAGAACATCTAGAAGGAAAGGACAGGATCATTGGAAACCTGGAAGCAGAGATTGTCACACTAAGAAAGGATATTCAAAAGAAAAATATGTAGAATAGATCAAAAGTTCTAGATGACATTATTAGCCATAAAAAATCTCATTTTGACAAGTCCGGACTTGGATACAATCAGACAGAAAATGGATCAAGATCCAAAACAACAAAGCAAGAAAAAAATCCAAAAATCTATGCAGAAACAATCAAGGGGGATAAAAAGATATACAAGGAAGATTACAGGAACACTCCTCCACTGAGAAGATTCAGATTTCAAAATCAACAATAGATAGACAGGCCTCAAGAAGAAGAAGGATTCATAAGAGAACCTCCTTTCAGAATATCTTCAACTACCAGGTATCAAACTATATTTTTTGGTTTATGTTATGCATGTAATAATTTTGGACATAAAGCTGTAAATTGCAGAGATAACAACATGAACAATAACTACTTTGAGAGCCATACACAAAGGGGTTATTCAATAAGACCTAGTGAAACACAGAGAAGAAGTTACAACAGGTTTGAATCTTTGAGCACTGAAGTGGAATGTTACAAATGTAACAATTTTGGACACATGGCCAAAAATTGCAGAATGAAAGTCCCTCCTAAAGAACCTCAACAGAATGACAAACAAGAACCTCAGAAAATGACATGGATAAGAAAGCAAGATCAGTATAGCAATGAAGAATGGACAGTCCCTTTACAAGCTAAACAAAAGAAACATGGTTTGTATGTTGACAGTGGATTTTGAAAACACATGACAGGTGATAGAGACAAGTTTCTTACATTATGAAAGGAAAGATATGGATCATTCTCCTTCAGAAATGATGATTCAGCCAAAATCATTGGAAAAGGCACAGTCTGAATTGGGAACAAGAATGAAAAGGAATAAAATGTTATACTAGTAGAAGATATGAAACATAATACTTTAAGTGTGAGTCAAATGTGTGACCATGGTCATAAAGTTACTTTCAATTCACAAAAGTGTGAGATAATAAAAGAAGGTTCATCGAAATTGGTCACTACACATGCAAGAACTTCAAGCAACATATATGTGTTAAGAAAAATTGGAAATGAAAAGTGTTGGCTAGGAAAGAAAGATGAAAGTTGGCTATGGCACAAAAGAATGGGTCACATGAATTTTGATAACCTTGTCAAATTAAGCAAAAGAGAAGAAGACAGAGAAATCCCCCAGATCACAAAACCAACCAACATTTTATGCAAGCATTTCCAACAAGGAAAGAAAACAAAGACCAAGTTCAAATCAAAGGAATATTCAACAACAAAACCACTGGAAATTGTGCATACTAATCTTGTCAGACTAACTACAACAAAAGGATTAAAAGGTGACAGATACTTTATGTTATTAGTTGATGATTATACAAGAATGACTGCAGTTTGCTTTCTCAAGAACAAGTCAAAAGATTTTCAAAATTTCAAGATCTACAAGGAAATGGTTGAAAATGAGATGGATTCAAGAATCAAATGCTTAATATCAGATAATGGAGGAGAATTCACCTCAAATGAATTTATGGACTACTACAGAAATCATGGAATAAAAAGGAAATTCTCCGTCGTTAGGACACTTCAACATAATGGAGTTGTTGAAAGAAAGAACGGGACAATACAAAAAATGGCTCGAACAATGATAATGGATTCAAATTTGACAGATATTTTTTAGACATAGGAAGTGAAAACATCAGTTCATATTCAAAACAAAGTAATGCTCAGAAACAACACTGATAAAACTCCCTATGAGCTATGGAAAGGAAGACCAACAAATGTGAAGCACTTCAGAGTTTTTGGAAGTAAATGCTACATCAAAAGAGAAGATGGCAAAATGGGAAAGTTTGATTCTTGTGTGGACAAAGGAATACTTGTTGGTTACTCAAGTACAAGGAAAGAATACACCTATTACATTCTAAGATTAAAAAAAATTGTGGAAAGAATCAACATAACAATTTATGAAACAGGCAGATCAGAATCAAAGGAAGAAGAAAACAAATCAATGGAGCAACTTTTTGAAGAAGAAGATGAAAAATAAGTAGAAGAGGAATATGAAGATGAAGAGAATCTGACAGAAGTAGAAGAGCAAGTTCAGCAAGTATCTCCAAAGACACCTAGCAAACGATTATAGAAGAATCATCCTTCAGATCAGATTATTGGAAACAAAGATGCAGGAGTTGAGATGAGAAGAAAAATTCATTCAACAGAACAAACACACATAGCACTCTTATCTACAATTGAACCAAACTGTTTTGAAGAATCCAACAAGGATGAATTTTGGAATTAGGCCATGGATGAAGAATTGGATCAAATAGAGAAAAATGACACTTGGGAATTGGTTCCAAGACCAAAGAATAAGAATGTGATGGGAACAAAATGGATTTTCGGGAATAAATTGAATGAATATGAATAGGTTACAAGGAACAAAGCTATATTGGTATGTAAAGGATATGCACAGATTGAAGGAATCGACTTTAAAGAGACATTTTCCCTAGTTGCGAGAAAGGAAGCAATATGTTTTATTTTAGCTTATGCATGCTCCAAAAATGTTAAAGTATATCATATGGATGTAAAATCAGATTTTGTGAGTGGGGAACTTGAAGGAGAAGTCTACATTGAACAACCAGTTGGATTTCAGTTGTTAGAGAACACAGACTATGTGTGTAAATTAAATAAGGCCTTGTATTTTCTAAAATAGGCTCATAGAGCATGGTACTCCAAACTGGATAAGTATCTACAACAGGTAGGGTTCAAAAAAGGAAGTGCAGATAGCAACCTCTACATAAAGATAATTCAAGGTAATATTTTATTAATTGAAGTTTATGTTGATGATATTATTTTTGGTAGTGATGATGACAGGTTAAGCCATAAATTTGCAAAAGACATGAAAATTGAATTTAAAATATCGTTACTTGGAGAAATATCCTTCTTTTTGGGACTTCAGATACGTCAAAGCAACCAAGGAATTTTTATTTCTCAAACCAATTATATCAGAAAAATGCTAAAGAGGTTCGGAATGGAAGATTGCAAACCAGTTATCACTCCCATGCAAACTAGTTGTAAGTTGAGCAAAGATGATGATTTGAAGTCTATAGATCAGAGGCAATATAGGTCAATGATTGGCATCCTACTATATGTGACAACATCCAGACTAGATGTAATGTATCCAATTGGACAGGTGGCATGATTTCAAGCAGCACCAAAGGAATCACATGTATTAGCAGTAAAGAGGATCTTCAAATATCTCAAAGGAACAGAAGAGTTTGGAATATGGTATCCAAAAGGATAATATCTATCACTTATTGCCTACATAGATGCATATTGGGAAGGTTTTATTGATGACCGACAAAGCACCAGTGGAGAAACGTTCTACTTAGGTGAGTGTTTGGTATCATGGCTAAGTAAGAAACAATCATCAGTATCTCTATCTACAGCCGAGGAAGAGTATATTGCAGCATCGACATGTTGGACACAGGTTCTTTGGATGAAACAAACTTTGACAGATATATAGGTTGAGTATGATGAGCCCATTCCAATATATTGTGATAATACAAGTGCAATTAGTATCTCAAAAAACCTGATGATGCACTCCAAGATGAAGCACATTCCAATCAAGTATCACTTTCTACGGGAACATGTTGCATAAAAGAACATCAAAGTTGAGTATGTGGGCACAAAAGAACAAGTGGAAGACATCTTTACAAAACCACTTCCATGGGAAGCATTTGAATATCTTCGCCAAAGACTTGGAGTTATTTCTAATCCAAAATGAATTATTTTTGAATTATTTTTAATGCTTATCTTATATGTCTTAGATGTACATGAGGAAGCACCATAAGAGGACAATTCAGTCAAGGGGAGCAGCCCTGAATGGAAAGATACCTTTTCCATTGATGACAAAGTGGGAGAGATTTATTAGATGCAGAGGATAGAGACAAATTTATCAGATGCAGAGGATAGAGGCATGGTTCTAGGGGGAGCATGAGTGATATGATTATAGTATTGAATCAGAGTGTTGCCATCAATGCTGAAGGGGGAGATTGTTGATCAAGGTTGGTTGTCATTGATGTCAACCCTTGAAGAAATCCTGGTAGCACAAAGGTTTGGGTAATGGACCCAAGATTGTTTGATGTAAATATGACTCATTATTGTTTTTTCATGGTTTATAAGAAGTAAATATGGATGAAATCTAAAGTGGACCCCTTATGGTGAAATCCCTCACGTGAAGACACTTTGCGGAGTAAGAGAACCCATGCTTAATTGTGGAATAATGAGATGAAGTACAGTGAATTTGTCATGGAAAATATCTAGATGGATATTTCTTGTCATTCCATCTCCGGTGGTATGTAGAACGTCGCATAACTCCTCACAGTTAGAGAGTTATGACCATGTGATGTTGGAGAACCCAGGTTTGGGTAATGGATCCAAGTTTGTTTTATGGATAACGGTATGATTTTTGCTATATTTGAAGGTAATAATATTCTAGATGGATATTACATGTGATTCTATTTCTGGTGGTATGTGGAATTTCTCATAACTTGTCATGGTTTGAGAGTTATGGCCTTACGAAGTTGGAGGACCCTCATATGTCATCTAGAATCCCCAAAAGGTCAAAGTAGTCAAAGTGGTTTAAGAGATTTTAAAAGGTAAATAATAAAGTGAAGTGATGAATGTATTATAATTCAATGTGAATACAAAATAAATTATTTCAATAATAAATTTAATGGAGAAATTAGAAGTGGGTTAACCCTAAAATAAGGAAAGTGGTCCAAGTGACCTAGAAGATGTTTTTAAGGAAGCTACTTGGAGAGTATAAATAAGAGGCAAGGCTCTCTCATTTTAATAAAACTTGATCATATTGAATATTTATAGGTGTCTGAGGTAATCGAGGATATCTAATCCAAATATTTGAGGGAAGGTGAAGAAAAGAAGGCCGAAATGCAAGGAAGGATAAATTCTTTTGATGGTGCTTTCTGAGGTATGTTATTTACAGGTCATCTCACCATTTTCGCTATAAATTTTTTTCTATAATGCTTTAGACCGTGAAATTTATATGTCATTGTGAAAACATACCCAAGTATCTGTGTTAAAGTATTTTACACTCCGTGGAAAATAGGGTTTGTGGCTAGTCCTGAAACTAGTCAAAACAGGTGTTTAGGGTAGAAACGTCATAAATTCTTCATAATAGATCCAAATTCAGCAAGACCAAATGTTTTAGTTAGCCTACAATTTATAGTATGTTGTGTAACAGTTTCATATCAATTCAATGAATATTTCATGCAGATCACCCTCTACAAGGTCTCTCTCTAGAATAAGACAGATTTCAACAAGGTATGCCATTTTTACTATAACTCATTTTTTGAGAGGTTCCAAGTAGTGAAACCTAGAGGAATTTCATAAAACACACTGAAGAACATTATGTATCAGTTTCATATCTTTATACATTACATGTTCAAAGTTATTATTACTTCAAGTTAGGGTTGTGGACTAATCCAAAACTAGGCATGTGAGACTAAAACAAAGTTTGATGAAAATGCTAGTATTTTGTTGTTAAAGTTAAGAAAGGTTTGCAAGAATGTGATCATATACACCAGGTCTATTATAGTGCTACAAATCATATTTGGATGATGAAATTGATGAGGGATTTTGGTTGAGGTACATGTTGAGTACATGGTTGAGACAAGTAGTTGATGAGTTGACATATACATGAGGTGTATGGTTCATGATGTTGGTACATATTGATGAGTCATAGT
Source organism: Picea engelmannii (assembly GCA_009831015.1). Lineage (NCBI taxonomy): Eukaryota > Viridiplantae > Streptophyta > Pinopsida > Pinales > Pinaceae > Picea > Picea engelmannii. The sequence continues at coordinate 15,189 of ML867134.1, forward strand.
TGATGAGTAGTTGACCATGATTCGTACATACTTGGTACATGGTTGGATGCACTTTTTTATGGTACAGGTTGATTACAGGTTATTTGGTACAGGTTGGTGCATGGTTGATGCACTTGTTTATGGTACAGTTTGATGCATGGTTGAAATTTATTGGTACAGGTTTACAACGATATATCTCACAGTGATAGTGTGACAATGGTTCCATCATTCTACTTCTACTTCAGGGTGGAAGGATGGGGCCAGGAGAGGTGGTTGTATCCACCTTCCAGTTGTAGCCGAAGAACATAAGGGGTTGTATCCTCCTTCTGGTTGTAGCTAGAAAATTGGAGAGTTGTATCATCCCTCAGGTTGTAGCTTGAGAAACTAGGGGGTTGGAGCCTCCTTCCAGTTGTAGCTGGAAAATAAAGGAAGTTGGTGCTTCCAATGAATGTAATTCTTCAATACATATCAGAAAAAGCATTATGTGGTTTTCTCCCGATTTGGGTTTCCACGTAAAACACTGGTGTACTATGTGTGTGTGTGTGTGATTTTTTATTTCTTACTTCTCATTATTGGATAATAATTATACATTGATATAACATTTGAAGAAAAAGGATTACAGTTATGCTATTACTGATTCAACCCCCCTCTCAGTAATTCAACACTCCTATATCATGAAGTAATGGCGAATGGAGGCCTTGGGTACACAGGCCATGTGAACAAGCACACACGACATATCCACATTGGTCACATAAATATAGAACCTATACAATGCAAGAAACCCATAACTATCAACCAGAGGAGTCTTAATGGCATTTACGTCCATGTTTTAACTACGCATTAAAACAGGCCCACTTGCACTATTAGCACTAACCCCTATTAGGAAATCGGATGGGTACATACTAGACAATAAGTCTTAGGTTTGTGACTTATCGCACTAGGTAGATCTCAAACCCCAGCGGTTTCATCCTTTTCATGTGGCCATGTCACTTGTCAACTGGTGTGGGTGTTAGTTCTGATAATGATTGTGTTGAATACCTCAACAAAGAAAAATAATAACCCACTACTGTGACAGTTGGGATGTGCATTTCAGTTAGGGTGTAGTCATGTCAAGGAGGCCTATATGCGACCAAAGAGAAACCCCCTTCGGATAATACACTTGACTATGTTTTCATATAAACTCAATTAAAGTATACGTTGCCTTGGATAATTATATATATAGGAATCCTAATGATAATGGGTTTGCTTATAATAATAATGTTTTGGTAATCTCTTTATATACAAAATTATAAGGGTTTTTATTAAAGAGAAGGGATGGATTGTTGGGAATGGTCACAATGAAGTTTGAAGTATCGCTTCAATTGGATGTGAGGAGGAGAGCACCATGTCTACTCGAATAAGGGACTCTAGCAAAATACTTTGGTAGGTACCCTAATTCAAATAAGAACTTGTAGACTAGAGTACTTTGGTCCTCACGGTCATGAATCGCTCATAGTATGATGGGGAGGCCCCACTTCAACTTGTTTGACATACACTAACACATGTTTTGAGTAATAAGAATAAGCACAAGTTACATGGAAGGGTAATCATCTTATTTCATTCACTGATAATAAAAATAAGTACACGTCATATTCTGACATAAATGTTTTAATTTCAAAATAGATCAATTATAATAGAATAAAGGAGTTTTAATGCATCTAGCAATTTTTTTTTTATTTGGAAATTTTGGGGTACATTACACTAATCACTTAAATGCTTACTCTATTCTTAATATTTGATTGTTAGATATTGTTCATAATTTATTTATTAATGTCTATATCAAATTCCCTTTTTTAAGTAAATCCATATTGTTAATAAATTTATTGTTTGTGTGTATAATTTGAACATATAAACATGTAATTTTTAAATGATTTTATAATTTGAACATATAAATAAGTGTATAATTATAAATTATCAAATGATTTTGTATATGTAGGACATGTGAAGCACAGGGGGAGTTTTACTTACCCATTATCATTAGGTCTCACTAGATGGTTTCAAGATGTCTTTTGTCAATCTAGTCCAAATATAAATGACTCTTAGAAATGAATATTTCTTTCTCTTGTTATTAAATGAAGAACACAGAAAAATGCAAAACTTGGCATGAATTACATAATCTTGTTAATCATTGAGTTTTTGAATGAAATTTTTTTTGAGGCCTCAACTAAGGGAGCATATATCTGGGAATCAAATCAAATATAGGGCCATCCATGCCCAAAGTAGTGTGGTTGGATGAAATACATTCCATGTTATTTTCCTTGCATCAACAATCTTGAAGGTATTGTCTCCTTGGGAAAATTGGCATTCGTAAATGCAAGGTGATTAAAGGATTGAGGTAATTTTATCCTTGTATGTGCAACAAACACACCATATGCATTCACTTGTTGAGAATTGGTGCAATGATATTCAAGGTGTTATAGATCAAGGGATCCCACATGTTTTATTTATAATATGAGAATCCCATCTAATAAGGACATCATTTCAAGTGTAGGACTCCTTCAGTCAAAGGTATTATCTCCTTGGGAAAATTGACATTCGTAAATGCAAGGTGTCTAATGGATTGAGGGAATTTTATCCTTGTACACACAACAAACATACCATATGCATTCACTTTTTGAGAATTGGTGCAATGGTATTTAAGGTGTTATAGATCAAGGTCTCCCATGTATTTTATTTATAATATGAGAATCCCATCTAATAAGGACATCATTTCATGTGTAGGACTCCTTCAATGTCCTCAATATTTTGAATAAACTTTATAATCTACTTACATTATTAAAACCATACAACCAATATTTTATATCATCAAAATATTTCAAATACATTTTATAATCTAGATTCACATTATTAAAAACCTACAACCAATGTTTTGTAGTATCAAGTGCAAAAAGATTGAAAACAAAATAACTTATGAAATAGTTAATATAATTTAATGATAAACAAGGCATTGTAAGAAACTTTGTAAGCTAATTAACATCTATAGGGACATATTCTATAGAAAAAATTGAATACCCTCAAGAAATTTCCACACTGTATGAGTATTCCCTTTGATTTTATCATTTTAATTTATTAATTCTTCCTTACATAATCAACAACTAGCTTGGAGCATCTCCATTGACCTCTACAATTGAATTTTTGAATCTAAGGTATTTTTTTTTTATACCTACTACATCGAAACATTAAAGCTACAATGTGAAAGAAAATGGTTGGATTTCCCATTCAAGACTCTCTAAAATGTGAACAACATTGGATTTGGCCCTTAAACAAGAACCATTAAAATAGACACTATATTTATATAGATTAATTCCCTTCATCATGGTATTTGATGAATACATTTACTTATCCCCTTGGAATTATGATCATAACATTTCTATAGGGTATTATCATATGATTGATAGAATTTTTTAAGAATCTTGCTAGATACATTTTCAATTTCTTTTTCAATATTAATCCATATGAAATAAGGATATATATTACAATGATGATCATATGTATGAATATTTGGGAAGAAGAATCTAGTTTGGGAAATAAGTCCTTAATTTATAAGTGTTTAGAAGGATATATATCACGATGATAATCATATGTATGAATATTTGGGAAGAAGAATGTAGCTTTAGGAACACGTCCTTAAAGTGTTTAGAATGGATGAGAGTTAAATCTACATTTTTTTGGCTCATATTATAGAACAAAATGGATCTTAAAAATTAAAATTAAATCTACACTTTAACAGTCCTTTAAAATTAAAATTAAAGAGTCCTTAAAATTTAAAATTAAATCTACACTTAGACAGAATGGATCTTAAAATTAAAATTAACAACATAATGGATCTTAAAAATTAAAATTAAACAATCCTTAACACAATGGATCTTAAAAAATAAAATTGAGTCTGAACTTTAATAGTCCTTTAAAATTAAAATTAAACAGTCCTCAACAGAATGGATGTTAAAAATTAAAATTAAATCTACACCTTAACAATCCTTTAAAATTAAAATTAAATGGTCCTTAAAAATTAAAATTAAATCTACACTTTTACAGAATGGATCTTAAAAATTAAAATTAACAACAGAATGGATCGTAAAAATCAAAATTAAATAGTCCTTAAAAATTAAAATTAAATCTACGCTTTAACATAATGGATCTTAAAAATTAAAATTAAACAGTCCTTAAGTAACAGTCACGGGACTGTCACTTGGTCGTAGGAGGCTAGCCCTATGGCCAAGCCATTGGCATTCCCATGGCTTGATTATAGGGCTCTCCCCCCGTGGTCAAGTCATAGACCACGAGACTGTGACTTGGGCACAAGGGGCAGCCCTGTGGCCAAGCCGTTGGTGTGCCCACATAATTTAAATTTAAATTTCAATTGAAACCTACATAATTAAAACCTGCATAATTTAAATTTAAATTTCAAACATTAGATTAGGATTACCTACGTCTGTCTGCAGGACCGCCTGCCAACACGGCTGCCTGACCACCCACAGGACCACCTGCCAACATGATTTCCCGACCACCCGCAGGACTGCCCACCAACACGACGTACACGCTTCATAGTTGTCGAGAGCTCACTCACTCACACTCGCCTTCACCCATCTCACAATCGCCAAGAGCTGGAAAACGTTGCAGTCACGATGTGTGGTGAATATATAAATAATTTTTCGGCTGAAAGATTGTTTCGGAAGAAAGATTATTTTGGCCGAAATATCGTTTCGGCCGAAAATATATTGTCGTATGAAAAAAAATCGTCCAACTAAAATTCTACATGAAAATCGAGGGCGTTGTGACTGTACCATTTGCTTTGACGTTCAAGTGTTTGGCCGAAAAAAGTATCTTTCGATCGAAATAAAATATTAGTTCATCCAAAAAACTATCATTCGGAATTTTGGATATCAGATTGTCACGAAAGTGTTACCCACCTTCATGATTTCACCCCCTCAATCTTCTTGATGTTGGAATTTTCTATGGTTGTTTTTCTTGTTCTACCTTCACACACCTGTGGTGGAGATCCTGGCATGCTCCTTTGCTTGAAATATTATATATTTGATCTGAAGCCCTTATTGACTTCACTGATTGTCTGCACTTTTTCCTCTATAGTCGCTTTGACTACTAGGGGAACTTCTAGAATTTATTTATACAAATTTTGGACGACGGCTTAGGTCTTATTCGCCATACTCTCTACCTCATCCTTTTCCTTTACTTTTGTCTCAACTCTATCCTCAGCCTCATATTTTTTCTTTAGAGCCTTGTTGCAATGATTTCTCATACTTATCCTGTAATTGGGCTTGTTCATCGTTTATTCGTTCTAAATCCCTATGTTCCTCCTCTACTATGTTTATGATTTATTACACCATTCTTGCTTGCAATTATATTAACTATTGCATGGGCATCCTTGAAACAACTATCTTCAGATGGCCCAACGCATTTATTTGTTCATAAAACTCACCCACTGGAAACTCTAATGCGCTTGTCTGAATTTGTAGGGTTATGTTCCCTAGTGTCATCGGTGTTGGGGATGGTTGTGCACTTTCTTCTTGTCTCATGGGCCTTGTTGATGATTCTTCATTGGACATGTTCTCTTTCATCAGTTTTGCAGCTTCCAACATCTGTTTAAGTACTCCCAACTAGTCCTATACTTTATTATGTTGTTCTTCTTGCTTCTTTGTTGCTTATTCCCATAACTCTTCTGTAGAATCTCATATTTGGCATCTAATTTTGTCCATATCATCATGGGTTAATATGTAAAATGGGGTTTTCCTCTACGTCGTGTCTTTATTGTGTGTCCCCTCCTATTTTCTCTTCCCCCTTATCCTTCCTTTTGGGTCCTGCTTCGGGGACTGTTGATGTGCCAGGAAGATCTCCTGCGCTATTCATCTGATCATTTCCTTGGTCGTAACTCAAGTCCTCATGACTCTTGTCTTGATCATCCTCCTCTTCTGAGAGCCTTGTTTTTTTCTATGGACTCTTCCAATATTCATCACAATCATTGATCATCGAATTCACATCATTCGTTGCCAACTTGTAATTGGTGAGTACCCATTGCCTTGATGGATCCATTTTATCCTGGATGTACACATGGTGCATGTCAGCT
>WSFP011434224.1:0-21288 GCA_009831015.1 Picea engelmannii
ATACACCCACTTTGATGCCTCTGGATTGCACTCTTTCTCTTCCTCTTCTTCGACTTTCCTTTCAACTCATTTAAAGTATAAAGGTTTCAGACCATCATTCATGCACTTGTACAATAGACAATATTGACAAACTCGGCTCACCGGGGCTTCCATGAGAAAAGTTGTCAAGTAAGGAATCCTCCTATGGACATACCTTCATCTGTCAGATATTTCACTTTCAGCTATCCGTCAGTTTCTAGAAAGGAATTCTCGGTAGGGAATGTCTTCAAAATTCCCTTATACAAGGTGACTTCCAATCATAAGAACAATGGTTCTTGAAACCAGGGCTGCCAGCTTAAATCAATATACAAGAGTTCCTACTTTATTTTACATAAACACGTAAACATATAAATAAACTTTAAGCATTAACATACGTACATAAAAAACTTTAAGCACACCACAAATAGATAGACATATATATCCATAAGTAGAAAGACAAGGCGGACCATCTACGATGGCTTCCAAGTAATCAAAATATTTTTTTTTTCGTTCTCCATGGGTAAACCTTCAACAAGTTATCAGAATCGACCTTCAAACTTTGGCGATTTCCTTAGACATGATATCATTTGCAGCGATAGTTCATTCATTATTTGAAAACATCCTGTAATATCCCTAGATCGAACCCAATTGTAATGTAAATGGAAATGTACTTAAGATGGTGAGTTGTTTGATATCATATTTTGTATGCACCTTTCATGGCATAGTGTGTGCATGTACCACACAGTAAATTGATGAAGTGTGCACATTCCAGGATACCACGCACAACATCTTAAGTGCACGTGATATTGAGGCCAATGAACCTTTGTGTATATGTTGTGTTTTATAGGCTGGTGAGGTAGTTTTGTGATGAATAGGCTGGAGAGCCTAGATGTTAAAGGCCAGTGTGCCTAATTTTGTATATGTATCTTGATTAATATAAAATACATCACTACGCATAGACCAACCACGATAAAAGAGACGGGGGACTAAACTCCACTAGTGAGGGAAAAGGTGGGGGATAAAAGTTAAGGAAAAGGGCTAAGTTAGTGAGCTTAAGCCAAAAAGGAATATTATATTAATATTTCTTAAATCACAAAGTATGGATAATTATTTTATCCTAAGTTTTAAAGTTGGGGACAAGTGGGCCAAATGAGCTCCCAACATGACAAGTGTCAATTTGGAGACATGCATACATATGGTTGGGACTTAGTTCATTTTCCCATCTGTTCCATCATTCTGTCCATCATTCAACCATGATTCGATGATCATTCACACAACCATTGAGCTATCCTCCGTACCTTACTCTCACTGTACCTGAACTTGGATCCATATCCATATCTGTTTTGATTAACTGGTTAGCTTGGGATCTCGATTGAAGAAGCGGGTTGTCAGGACCATGGGATATTGAAGAGGTGGGTTTTCATGCTCGTGAGAAATTTCTCTCTGGGTAATAGAATTGCCGATATTTTTTTTCTGAAGGTGCTAAACTACAACTACATGGCTCTGAGACTTCCTGTCTGACCTGTTGTTGAAGCCCAAAAAGGAAGTGGGGCATCCAAAAGACTATTGAGAAGAGAAGGGGCACACTTCCTGGGTGGGACAGGCATGTGGGGAATGAGGGATTGTAGGCTGTTAGTTTGATTAGCACACGTGAAAGAGCATTTCCTATTGTCTATGAGCCATTAGCCTGGTTAGGAATCCCTTTACCCGGGTGGAGTTTAGTCCCAACTCGGTGGTGACCCACTGTTGAGAGTGATTAGCAGTGTGGTCTAGGGATGGGAGGTTCATGGAAGGTCTGCACGCAGTTGGTGAAATTGTTACCAAGATAAGTGTCATTTGTGTGATAAGTTTACATGCTGCATTGTTATTTATGTGCTTATTTTTATGGGTTATCATATGTGTGGTTATAACTGTGTTTATTTTTATGGGTATTTCATGTATATGCTACATGTATATGTTTATTGTTATTTCAGTGTGAACCCATGCATTTACAGATGTATTTGTATGTTTACATTTTAAATACATTTTTTCGCAAGAGCTCTGTGTGTATATATTTTAATTGCATGCAGTTCGAAAAATTTATGTGGCATATCTCATTTGGATACTGGGTATGTTACAATATGTTTTGAAGAGAGAAGAAAAGTGTTCTCTTCTGTATTGTGGCCCGACCTGGGTGGACAGGGACGTTACAATATGGTATCAGAGCTGTAGTTTTCAACGCTAATCTTGGATGGGCTGAGCAAGTTGAGTTGAAGCGAAATTACATGGAGGATTTATTTTGAAGTTGCCAAATTTCAATTTTGAGAACGTCCATGGTAAAATTTAAAAGCAATGACGTGGAATTGGGAAAAGCCCCAATTTCTATTCTTAAATTTGGGGAAAATTGAGAAATTCGGCCAAGTGATGAGATATTCCTGATTTAATATCTGTTCTAACAAATTCAGATCTAGAATGGGTTGAATTTGAAGTTACAGTGAAGCTATGATAGATGGAGCGAGTTTAGTGGTTAAAATTCTCAATTCACGAATTGATTTTGGATAAAGTTGTTCTAGAAATGTCAACTTACAACGATTTGTTGTTGCATAGGTTGAACTGGTGTTATCGGGGTGAAATTGAACAAATTTAATGGTTGCAAAATGTCTATGGTAAATTGGGGAAAAAGTTAAGCAAAAGCCCCAATTTCTACATTAGAATTCAAGAGGAATTGATGCGCATAAAAATGAATATGCGCAAGTGGGCGCACTAAAAATGCATGTTGCGCGATAAAAATCTTGTGATATGAAAAACAATTGGGCATTGTAGGGAAAAATGTTAGTGTTCTGGTGCGCGCACTAAATTTTTCCGTCGCGCGGAAAAACGTTGGCGTGTAGGTGTGCGCACTAAATTTTGGTACCACGTAGAAAAATAGTGGTTTTCGGGTGCACGCACTAAATTTTGGTGTCATGCGGAAAAATGTTGGTGTGTGGGTGCGCAAGATAAATTTAGCATTGCGCAACATGCATACACCTAAGAAGTGTGCGCAGTGTGCACACTCATAATAATGGTGTGTGTGGTGTGCATAGTATTGGGATAGCACAGTGGAGTATGTAAGTTGTGTGTGCAATGTGGGTAAATGTTGTCGTGCAAAAATTTAGTTAATGGTGCGCGCAAAGTGAAATGCGTGCAGAATATCAACGCATGACACAAAAGTGCGTGCATGTCATTGGCATGACAAATAAGTGATGCACAGTGGTTATAAGTGTGAGAATCGCGATTTACCTTGTGGTGTTGTTGCACATGGTAAATACGGGTGCACATATTGAAATTTTTGTGCATGAAGTCATTTGGAGGGTGAACAACAACAAAAAATCAATGATTTTCTATGATGTTTTATATCATTTGAGCGTCATCTTTTTGTAGCGTGTTTTTGAGGTCCTTAACAATGTTTTTAGCTAATAAAAACCACAAGATCAGAGTGTGCCAAGGAACACTCTATCTTTGTAGTTCAAATAAAAGAGCTCGGAGAGAGATTTCTAATGGTGTAAACCGTTCATCAAACTGAGCATTTTTTAGAAAGTTACAACACAAACAATGAAGGGTAAATTTTAAGACCCATCTAACTTGAAAGGGCCATAACTTTCTGCTCCAGAATTAGATTGAGGCGTATGAGCAGTCAATGAAAATATATTGAACCATAGAATACATTCCCAGAGATCAATTAAATTTTTGGGCATGTTAAAAATGTTTAATATGGAAAATAAGACACTTGTAGCATTCCAGACCAAGAACACGAATTGGTCTAGAACTTTAGCAAGCTGTAACTAGCAGCCAAGAACCCAGAAAAAGGTGAAACTTGGAAAAAGTTTCCATATTATGTATATGAGGAAACCCAATTGATATCCCATGACAAATCCAATGGAGTAGGTGCAAAAATCCATAATTACAGCGCAGAGTAGCGCCAAGTTGAAAAATGAACAGAAAAAATACATTTAATGGGAAAATTTCAAATAGCCATAACTTTCTACTCAAGACTCGGAATTGAGCACGGGAGAAGGAGTTGGAAAGGTCTTGGACATTGGAATCTAAATATACACCCAAAAAATTGATTTGGGAATTCAACTTTTAAGGAAATAAGAAGAAAGAGTTCTGATATATTATTGAACCAGAATGGTTCATATTTTCATGAAATTGTTGAAACAATTAGCCTGATAAAGTTTTGTTGGCTACACATTTTGCAGAGTTAACAACAACAAGATCAGATGAGGATCAACACAGAGTCCATAGGAATGGAGGATGCACAAGGGAATTACATCCAGGAATATGAAATCAGATGGATGGATGTCCATTTGGGCATTGAAGGAACAAACTCCAATGGACACGGAGAAGGAAGCGATGAAAACATGAATATGGTAGAGACCATTAAACATTTGCATAAGGTTGTCCAAATCCATAAGGCTGATAATGCAATAATTATGAGAGCTAAGGAGTAGCAGGATGACTTCAACATGAAGTTAATGTAGAACTTGAACATAATATAAAATAAATTGGATAAGGAGAGTGGCTCAAGAAAATCAAGAAGTCACAAGTCTCCTGATGAGAAAAGAATAAGAAGAAGTGTTAGTAGACATCACCACCACTCCCCAAGGAATTTCAAGAAGAGAGAACACAACAACTCAAGTCCATCCCCTGTCACGAAGCACAAGAGTTCTGGGGTGGATGAATTGCGAGGAGAAATGAACAAAATCAAACCTCCTACATTTGATGGTGAGAACAAGAAGGACGAGAATGTAGAAACATGGCTGCTGGGCATGAGAAAGTATTTTCAAGTGCATAATTATTCTTCTCATGCAAAAGGTAGAATTTCCATCTATCAACTCAAGGGAAAGGCATCCATGTGGTGGGATCAACTTGTGTAGGTGCAACACATTAAAGAGAAAAGTGTTACTTGGAGGGAATTCAAGAAGTATTTTGAGAAGAAATACTTGACTAAAAGATACTATGACAAGAAAATGAAAGAGTTCTTTGAACTCAAGATTGGGAGTATGACCATAGATGAGTATGAAATAAGGTTTTTAGAACTATTGAAATATGTCTCTTTCATCAAGGATGAGACAATTAAGATTCAAATGTATTTGAGTGGATTTCCATCATTCATCAGTGACAAAATATAGTATGATGATCCCAAGACATTGGAGGAGACCATAAGGAGAGCTAAATGCCAATATGATCAGCAGAAAACAAGTCCAACTTTCCAAAAATCTTGGGATGACAAAAATAAATTCAAGATGGATCAAAGGAAGAATGGGTATAAGCCACCATACTTCAGAAGTAATCCTCAGGGACAACCAACTCCTAGAGATCCCAAAGCGATTGAAACAGGGGGTCAAATGCCAAGGAAGCCACCTATTCAATGTTGGGGTTGTAAAGGGGATCATATGTTTAGAGATTGTCCCCACAGAGGTGAAAAAGGGAGAACTATTCACAATGTAAATCAAGCTGATACAGTGGAGGAAATGGGTAGAAATGTGCCAAGGATATATGAATCCCTAGACAACAAGCAAGCAGAGTATCAATCACATATGATTGAAGTGGAAGGTATGATCAACAACCAAACCATTGCTATTTTAATTGATTCAAGAACTAGTCATAGTTATATAGATCCTAATATGGTGGAAAGTTTTCATTTGCCAAGAAACAAGTATGGAAAATCTTGGTTGGTGTAGCTGGATACCGGAGCCAAAAGAAAATTTAATGATATGGTTAAGTCATGTCTTATGGACATGAATGGACTGAACACCAGGGTAGATTTGAACATCTTTCCTTTAGGTTCTTATGGTCGTCTAATTGGGATGGATTGGTTGGATCAACATCATGCTATCCTATATTGTCATAACAAGGCATTCACTTTCTTGGATGAGGAAGGGAGCCTAAGGAAAGTATAGGGGATTCCCATGGCAGTAACCATCATAGAAATTTCAACATTGAAACTGAAGAGATGTTACAAAAAATGGTGTCAAATCTTTGCAATGCATATGGAAGAGACACCTAAAGCTAAGGTGCCAAATTTGGAAGATCATGCGGTCTTGGAAAATTTTGAAGATGTGTTCAAGGAGGTACCAGGACTACCCCCAAAGCGAGATATTGATTTCTCTATAAATTTAATGCCTGGAGCAGCTCTATTGTCAAATACTCCTTACAGAATGAGTCCGCCAGAGCTGAGGGACTTGCAAATGCATCTTGAAGAACTTCCGAAGAAGGGTATATATGCCCAAGTGTGTCACCTTGGGGTGCCTGAGTCTTTTTTGTGAAGAAGAAAGATGGGAAATTAAGATTGTGCATTGATTTTAGACAGTTGAATAAAGTGACTGTAAAGAAAAATTATTCTCTGCCAAGGATTGATGATCTCTTTGATCAATTGAAGGATGCCAAGATATTTTCAAAGACATATATTAGATCAGGATACCATCAGGTAAAGATCAAAGAGGAAGATATCAACAAGATTGCCTTCAGGACAAGGTATGGTCATTATGAGTTCACAGTGGTGCCATTTGGGTTTTCAAATGCACCAATTGTTTTCATGTGCTTAATGAATGGTATTTTTTGAGAATATTTAGACACGTTTGTCATTGTCTTTTTGGATGACATTAGTCAGAAGAAGAGCATGAAAATCATTTGAGAATGGTGTTGCAAGTATTAAAGGAGCATTAGTTGTATGCCAAGTTGAGCAAGTGCTCATTTTATCAGAAGCAAATTCATTATTTGGGGCATATCATTTCAAAGGATGGGATAGAAGTGGATCCTGAGAAGATAGAATCCATTAGAGGATGGTCAATGCCAAAGTATGTGACATAAGATCATTCATGGGCCTTGCAGGCTAATATAGGAGATTTATTTAAGGATTCTCAAAGATTTCACATCCAATCACTTCCTTACAAAGAAAGGGTGTGAAGCTTCAGTGGACATTGGATTGTGAAAAGAGTTTCCAACACTTGAAACAATTGTTAACAAGTGCTTCAATACTAAGAATTGCAGATCCAAATTAATACTTCATTGTATGCACAGATGCATGTAAAGAAGGACTTGGTGGAGTCCTCAATAAAAATGGGTTTGTTATATGTTATGAATCATGGAAGTTGAAGGAGAATGAAAGACTCTATGCCACTCATGATTTGGAGTTGACAGCCATAGTGCATGCCTTGAGAAAATGGAGACACTACCTCATGGGGAAAAGGTTTGAGATAAGAACAAAACATAATGGCCTGAAATATTTATTTGATCAACCAACTCTAAATGCTAGGAAAACCAGATGGTTAGAATTTCTAAGTGAATATGACTTTGATATAAAGCATATCAAGGGGAAAGAGAACAAAGTGGTTGATGCACTCAAAAAAAGAGTGCATGAATTGCATGCTACAACCATTAGCATGTACCAATAAGATTTGAAGCACAAAATTTTAGAGGTTGCAAATTTAGATTTGCAATACAAGGAATTAGTGGCAAAATTACAACAAGGTAATTTACAATAGAAAATTGAAGAATACAAGCTAATTAATGATGAAATTCTCATGTAAAAGAATTTATGTACCAAATTATCAGGAATTGAAAAATCTGATATTGAGGTAAATGCATAATGTACCTTATGTTGGGCACCCAGGTTATCAGAAAACTATTGCAGTTGTCAAAAGCCAATATTATTGGCCATGCATGAAGAAAGAGGTTGCTAATTTTATTGCCAAATGTTTGGAATGTCAAAAGGTACAGGCTGAGCATAGACACCCAACTGGTTTGCTACAACCATTACCCATTCCTGAGTGGAAATGAGAAGTTGTAACCATGGATTTCATCACTAAACTTCCCCGAGCAAACAAAACACATGATTATATCATGGTAGTGGTGGATAAGCTTACTAAGGCTGCCCATTTTATTCCAGTTAAGCTCACTCACAAGGTAACCAACATTGCTGATGTTTATATGAGGGAAATTGCTAGATTACATGGCATACCCAAGACAATTGTGTCTAAGAGAGATCCAAAATTTACTTCAAATTTTTGGAAAGGATTATTTAATGGATTTGGAACAAATTTGAATTTCAGTACAGCTTATCATCCATAATCAGATGGACAAACAGAGAGGGTGAATCAAGTGATTGAAGATATGTTGAGGATGTATGTGATGGAAAAACCATCAAAATGGGAAAACTACCTACACTTGGTAGAGTTTTCTTATAACAATGGGTACCAAGCATCTCTAAAGATGATCCCATTTGAGGCACTTTATGGAAGAAAGTGCAACACATCGGTAAGTTGGGATAACCCAACAGATAGAGTAGTGGTTTGACGTAGGGGTGCACGCCACCCAGGCACCTCTGCCCTCACAGGATCTTCTTCTTCTCGCCTGAAGAACTCCAAGGTATTTCTATTTCCCTGTCGGAAAATCTGCACCCACAACAATCTTTCCCCGAGGTCTCCCCTTTTCCACTGGGAGATCAGCCAAATCTTGCGATTTCACGAGTTCGTGACTCAAAGCCTCCAACTCCTCCTTTCTTTTCTTAGCGCCTCTCGCAACTCGCACCTTCGGGAGTTTGTGAGTCGAACTCTTGTGCCTCTCATTTTGATCCTCCGAGATGCGATAGGCCAACTCCGAGTTGACTCCTCCCTTGACGGATTTCACTACTCGCAACCTCGCAACCTCGCAACCTCCCAGGTTGAGCCATCAAACTTTCACCCTCCTATTCCGTGAATCCCCAAGATGCGAGAATTCAACGGAGTGTTGACTCCTATCTCCAAGCAACGTGTGTCCACCCGTCGGTCGCGCGGCCCCACCTTATGCTCTACCACGCATCCACACGAAACTCGACTCCTCGGCACTTCGCGACTCGCAAATCCTAACGCCAATACTTCGGGACTTCTAGCGGCAAGGTCCCGATGGATTCGTGCCACCTGTATTCCACTCGCCGACTCTGCTATGGCCCACACTATCCTCCAGCTGTCAGAATATCGCTTTCTCGCAATCTTGGGATCCCCGTGCCCAAATCCTCGGACCTTTTCTTACAAGGTCCCGAGACATGATCCCACGCAAAGATCCAACGGTCCTCCTATGATCCGGATCCAACGGTTATCCTCCTTCTCGCGCCTCGCGTCCTCGTGACTTGGAGTACCAAATGTTTGGGCTCTCAACCTGCGAACTCCCGAGTTCGCGAGATCTCTTGATCTCTCGCCACTTGTCCTCCTCAGATGGACGGTTCCTATCTTCTCTCCACTTCGTCACTTCGTGTCCTCGCGCCTCGCGACTTTTAACACCCAATACTTGGGTTTTCACTCTACGAACTCCCGAGTTCGTGAGATATCTCGATCTCTACTACCTGTCCTACTCAGATGGACGGTTCCTAGCCTTCTCGCTACTTCGCCACTCGCGAAGCTGAAGGACTTCCCTTTCTGTCCTTCAATGTTCGAGTCTTCGAGATGAGAGAATCTCCTTACATGCATCCTCCGCAACGAATGACTCTGATCTTGTAGGGATATCGCATATATCGCTGCTCTTGCTACACAACTTTGGGGCTTCAACTCACAAGTCCCTGATACAGGATACCACGTGTAGATCCTATGGCTCCTGTGACTCGGAATCGACGACCTTGCCCCTCCTGAGTTTCAAACTCTTCGAACGTTCTCTCCGTAACCTCCTTACACCTCTGCCAGATCTAACGATCCTCGAAACTTCACGAAATCTCTTCAGAAGATTTCAACCGTCCGTTCTTTCGTGGGTAATCCACAAAATGAAAAAGAGTATCTCTCCACGAGATTCCTTCTCCCTTTCGCCAACCTGCGACGTTTCTTCTTGACTTCAAGTCACACTTATCTATATTGATCTTCAACGACTCAGAGGCCTATCCTTCCTGAGATTTTCTAAATTACTTCAACCTCAATGAGTTTCTTTGCACGTACTCCTTGCGGCAAGCCTGCGAACACTTCAACTGTTCGAGCTTCCTTGACTCTACGTATTCCCGTAGCAGCAGTCCTTCAATACTTCGCTGAGTGTCACGAATGAGACTCTCCTTAGCCTGCGCACTCCTTGCATGTCTTGTATAACCCAATCTCACTCCTGGTGGTATGAAAACAAGAGTTAACTCTCTGAGCCTTCTGTCAATGCACTCCTTGCAGACAACTTCAACTGCACTCCTTGCAGGAATCCTTGCTCAAGTAGAGAAACAATTGAAAATCATTCTACTTCCTCTCAGATATCAATCTCGACACATGAAATCATACACACACATAATGACAAATGCATAACAGGAAGTAATATTCATAAGCAGAGCATTCAACACACATATACAGAGAATAACACAACAACCATGAATCTGAATCAACTTCTTCTATTAATTCAAGATCTATACATGGGTATTCTTCGACAGTACTCTGTTTCTCTCCTATGCTCTAGAGTCTTCTAACTCTTCCTGAACTATCCTACAATGATACAAATGAGGGTGTCTATATCAGTTTTCCCTCTTGGACTCTAAAACTGTCTAATCTAAGAATTTCAATTCTATCTACCTGCAACTACTACTATAAATGCCTTTGTCTATCTCAGACGAGAGCGTATGGCTCTAGGTCTGATTACATTTTACCAATCTATCTCAGACAAGAGCGTATGGATCGAGGTCTGATTACATTTTACCAAGGCGCCTAAATTAAATGATCTCATTTATGTTTAGCGCATCAACTTCAAGGGAAAATTTAAAAATTCAAAAACTTGCGCTGGACGTCTTCCAGCTGTCTTATGCTTCCACGTTGGTTTTGCTTGTCGTGAGGGATTCTCCTGCATCATACTCCCTTGCTTGAAAATTTTCATGGGCTCTTGTCCATGAGCTCCTGCACGGTATGTCCATGCTTCAGAATTTCTGCTTCAGTCTCCCAGCTGGCATCTTCAACTAGATGACCCTTCCACTTGACCAAATATTTGAAATATTCTTTCCTTCTGGTTTTCTTACCCACTCGTTTATCCAATATCTGCTCCATCTGTGGCTTCTCTGCAACTGGCATCTACTTCTTCCACTGGACCTCTGGTTGATCATCACTTTCTGCTCCTACTTCATCATCTTTATATGGATATAAATCTGAAACATTAAATATCAGAGATATTCCAATGCCCTCTCGTAACTCAATTTTATAAGCGTTCTGCCCCATTTTCTTCAAGACCTTGCATGGCCCAATTTTCTTCATCTTCATCTTATTGTATGTTCCTCTCGGGAACCTTTCCTTCCTCAAATGTGCCAGAACCAGAACACCAACTTCAAACTGAAGTTGTCTCCGATGATGATATGCTCTGCGCTTGTACTCTTGACTGGACTTCAATAGTCGCTCCTTTACCCGACTGTGAAGTTCCTTCATTGCTTCAACGAATTCTCCTGCAATAGCACTGCTAGTATCAATCTGTTCTGAATCCCTCAGTTCAAAAACTCCTCTTGGTTGCATTCCATATACAATCTGAAATGGACTTTTTCTTGTGCTCCTGTTCATTGAATCATTGTATGCGAACTCTGCTTGCGGCAGTATGCTATCCCAGCTGCTATGGTGCTCTGTCACCAAGCTCCTCAACAAGTCTCCCAGACTTCTGTTGACCACTTCTGTTTGTCCATCTGTTTGAGGGTAATAAGCAGAACTAAACATAAAATTAGTTCCTAGCTTCTTCCATAATGTTCTCCAAAAATGTCCTATGAATTTTGTGTCTTTGTCCAAAACTATGCTTTTCGACAATCCATGAAGTTGAACAATCTCCTTGAAGAATAGATTTGCGATGTGAGTCGCATCACTGGTCTTCTGGCATGGAATGAAATGTGCCATCTTGGAAAACCTATCCACTATCACAAATATGGAACCAACACCTCTTTGGGTCCTTGGCAATCCCAATACAAAATCCATGCTAATTTCATCCCACGACTTGTCTGGTATGGGTAATAGCTAATAAAATCCTGCATTCTGCTTTCTTCCCTTTGAATGCTGGAAAATCCTGCACCTGTCTACAAACTTCTTAACTTCTGACCGCATCCCTGGCCAAAAGTATGACTCGCTCAGCTTTGCAAATGTCTTATCATGACCAAAGTGTCCGGCCAATCCTCCACTGTGTTTCTCTTTCAACAAGTTCTCCCTCATGGAGCAATTTGGAATACACAGTTGATTGCCTTTGAACAACAATCTATCCTGGATCACATACTCTATCCACTGACTTCTGTCTCTGAGAATTGAATTCTCAGCTGCTTCATAAACCTCCTTAAAGTCTGAATCATTTGCATACATGTCCTTAAGATCATCAAAGCCTAATGTCCTGACTTTGAACTCCTGCAACATCAAACACTTCCTGCTCAAAGCATCAACAACTTTGTTAGCAGTACCAGAAATATGTCTTATCAAAAAAGTGAAATTCTACATGTATTCTACCCATTTAACATGCCTCTGATTCAACTTTTCCTGTTGAGTCACAAATTGTAATGCATGGTTATCACTATATAAAACAAATTCCTTTGGAATCAAATAGTGCCTCCATTTTTTCAATGCCTGTATGATGGAATAGAATTCTTTATCATACATGGAGTACTTTTCTTTTTCTTCATTTAGCTTCTCACTGAAATATGCAATCGGCCTGTCTTCCTAACTCAAGACCGCTCCTACAACAAACCTGCTTGCATCACATTTCACCTGAAATGTCTTTTGAAAATATGGCAACACCAGAATGGGTTGCTCCGTAATATTCCGCTTCAACAAATTGAAGCTCCTCTCAGCCTCTTCGGTCCAGTAAAAAGATTTATGTCTTTTCTTGACGGTATCCATCATCGTTGCGCTAATCCCACTGAAATTCCTGATGAATTTCCGGTAGAAACTAGCCAATCCATGAAAACTTCTCACCTCGAAAATATTTCTCGGTGATGGCCAATTCTTGATTACTTCTACCTTATCCGGATCCATCTTTAATTCATTTGCAGATATAACAAACCCCAAATAAATGAGTTTTGTCTTCATGAATGAGGACTTCTTCATGTTTATCCGTAGCTTCTCCTGCTGTAGCTTCCTCATCACAATGGCCAAATGCTTCAAATGTTCAGCCTTTGTCTTACTGAAAACCAATATGTCATCCAGATACACGATGAAAAATTTCCTGATGAACTCCTTCAGGACTTCATTCATCAACTTCATAAAGGTACTTGGTGCATTTGTCAAGCCAAACAGCATGACAAGCCATTCATACAAACCTTTGTTTGTGTTGAATGTTGTTTTCCATTCATCACCTTCTATCATACGAATCGGATGATATCCACTCTTCAAATCTATATTTGAAATTTTTTTTGCTCCACTTAAGCAGTCCATCAGATCATCCATCATCGGTAATGGGAATCTATACTTGATAGTTATCTTATTAATGGCTCTTGAATCAGTGCACATCCTCTAGCCTCCGTCTTTCTTCGAACTGAGTACTGTAGGAACAACACATGGACTCAAGCTTTCCCTGACCAAACCTTTGTCCAACAACTCCTGCACCTACTTCTTGACTTCCTCATTCTCCTACCGCGTTAATCTATACGTGGCTTTGTTTGGAAAACTAGCTCTTGGTATGAGGTCAATATGATGACTCACGCTCCTCATCGGTGGTAACGAATGAGGTAATTCATCCACTACAATATCAGTGAACTCTTTCAGCAGTTCCTGAACTTCTTCTGGCAAATCATCCATCCTTGTGCTAGTCAAAACAATTCTCGGTTTTCTGACCACAAATAATTGTGGATCCTCCTTCTTCTTAACTTATGTAAGAAGTTCCTTCCCACTCATGAGAAGTACTTTGTTGCTTACTTCCAGTTTCACCTCTTTATCCTCAATTGGACACAACATATGAGTTCTCCCATTTCTTTCCAAGGTATATGTATTCATCCTCCCATCATGAATTACATTTCTATCATATTGCCATGGTCTACCCAACAATAAATGACAGACATCCATAGGAATAACATCACATAAAATTTTATCATTATATCCTCCTATCTTAATGTCAACTAAGCATTGTTTAGTGACATTTACCTGATGTCCCTTCTGTAGACATGAAAATTTGTATGGATTTGAGTGATCAACTGTCTCCAGCTCCAACTTTTCTACCATCTTAGTTGAAACGAGATTATCGGTGCTTCCACTGTCCACGATGACCTTGCACACTCTATCCTTGGTCTTGCAAGAAGTCCTAAAAAGAATGTTCCTCTGCGTTGAGTTCTCCATCTCCTTTTCTGGCGTCAAAAGAACCTTCCGCATAGCCAGCGATCTTCCGCCTTCAGTGTACTCTACCTCAACATATCACCTCTGTGGCTCGGCGATGTGAGTCTCTCCAGGTTCTTTCTTTTTCTCTGGACACTCGAATGACTTGTGTCCATTCATTCCACACGTGAAGCATGCAATTACTCCACCTCTTCCTCTTCCTCTACATCTGGTACGAGGAAACCTATTATTATCAGCATATCCTCCTCTCTGCTCAGTATGTTTTCCTCTTTGCTCATCATATCGCCCTCGCTGTGAACTTCCACCTCTCTCTGTCTGAGTCTGAGGTTTCTTCCAGTCATCCTTGGGTTTCTGGTATTTATCTTGGGCAACCGATTTTCCTTTGGGCTGATTCCTGCCTCTGCCTCGATGACCTTGCTTACGGCTCAGCTTCTCTTCATCTTTCAAAGCCATTTGATAGACATCCTCCACCATTCAGATGGTTTCCATATTTATTTCATCCTGAATTTCATACCTCGGGCCATTCATATACCTGGCCACCTTTTCGTCATTTCTTTCGCGATGACCTTCTCTAATATTCAACCTATAAAATTCTTCAATATACTCCTTCACTGTCATCAGCTTCTGTCTCAGGTTCTGCATCCTCCTGAACAGAGAAATTTGATAGTCCCTGGGAATGAATTTTACCTTCATCTTTGCAATCATCCTGTCCCAGCTCTTAATTTTCTCTTTAACTTGGCAATGCCTATCAGCTTGTATTTCATCCCACCACAAGGCTTCATGTCCTTTTAATCTCGTTATGGCATGTCTGACCTTCTTATCCTCTTCGATATCTTCATAATCAAAGTAAGTGTCTAGAGATATAATCCAATCTAGCAGCCCTTCTGCATCCAGATTTCCCTCATAAAATGGAATGTCCATCTTTACCTTCGTACTCATTCTTGCAACAGCTTTCAGTAAGCGTTCACTCACTACATATTCCTCTGTTATTTCTTCTCCTCCATGTCCAACATCCTCTTCATCTTCGGATTCACTGGTATCTCCTACATCAACTTTGCGCCTTCGTGATGTCTCCATGTCCTCCATTCTGGCATGAAGATTTCGTATTTCTCTCTCCATGTATGGATTCTGCACTTGCCTACCTCTTTCTCTGGACAATTCCCTTTCCTCCTCTGGATCGGGTGATTGTCTACCCCTTCTCCTTGGCGGCATGGTGAATTCTCCTTTTCCTTTGCTACAGAAAGAAAATAAGTTGTTCTATGCTCTGATACCACTTGACTCAGGGGTGCGCGCCACCCAGGCACCTCTGCCCTCATAGGATATTCTTCTTCTCGCCCGAAGAACTCCAAGGTTCTTCTATTTCCCTGTCAAAAAATCTGCACCCACAACAATCTTTCCCCGAGTTCTCCCCTTTTCCACCGGGAGATTAGCCAAATCTCGTTATTTCGCGAGTTCGTGACTCAAAGCCTCCAACTCCTCCTTTCTTTTCTTAGTGCCTCTCGCAACTCGCACCTTCGGGAGTTTGTGAGTCGAACTCTTGTGCCTCCCGTTGCGATCCTCTGAGACGCAATAGGTCAACTCCGATTTCACACCTCCCTCAATGGATTTCACTACTCGCAACCTCGCGGGTTGAGCCATCGAGCTTTCACCCTCCTATTCCGCAAATCCTCGAGATGCGAGAATTCAACAGAGTGCTGACTCCTATCTCTAAGCAACGTGTGTCCACCCGTCGGTCGCGCAGCCCCACCTTATGATATGCCATGCATCCACACGAACCTCGTCTCCTCGGCACTTCGCGACTCGTGAATCCTAACGCCAATACTTTGGGACTTCTAGCGGCGACGTCCCGAGGGCTTCGTGCCACCTGTATTTGACTCGCCGACTTTGCTATTCCCCACACTATCCTCCAGCTATCGGGATATCGCTTTCTCGCAATCTTGCGATCCCCGCGCCCAAATCCTCGGACCTTTTCTTACGAGGTCCTGAGACACGATCCCACGTGCATATCCAACGGTCCTCCTGTGATTCAGATCCACTAGTTATCCTCCTTCTCGCGCCTTGCGTCCTCACGACTTGGAGTACCAAATGTTTCGGCTCTCAACCTGTGAACTCCCGAGTTCACGAGATATCTTGATCTCTTGCCACCTGTCCTCCTCAGATGGACGGTTCCTATCTTCTTGCCACTTCGCCGCTTCACATCCTCGTGCCTCGCGACTTTTAACACCCAATACTTGGGTTTTCATTCTGCGAACTCCCGAGTTCGCGAGATCTCTCGATCTCTACCACTTGTCCTACTCAGATGGACGGTTCCCATCCTTCTCACTACTTCGCCACTCGCGAAGTTGAAGGACTTCCCTTTCTGTCCTCCAATGTCCGAGTCTCCGAGATGAGAGAATATCCTTACACGCGTCCTTCGCAATGAACGACTAAGATCTTGTAGGGATATCGCGTCTCGCGATATGGCTGCTCTTGCTGCACAACTTTGGGGCTTCAACTCACAAGTCCCCGATACATGATACCACGTGTAGATCTTACGGCTCCTGTGACTCGAAATCGACGACCCTAGCCCTCCTGAGTTTCAAACTCTTCAGAACTTCTCTCCGTAACCTCCTTACACCTCTTCTAGATCTAATGATCCTTGGAACTTCGCGAAATCTCTTCAGAATATTTTGACCATCCGTTCTTCCGTGGGTAATCCACGAAATGAAAAAGAGTATCTCTCCACGAGATTCCTTCGCCCTTTCGCCAACCTGCGACGTTTCTTCCTGACTTCAAGTCACACTTATCTATATTGATCTTCAGCAACTCAGAGGCCTATCCTTCCTGACCTTTGCTAAATTACTTCAACCTCAATGAGGTTCTTTGCACTCACTCCTTGCGGCAAGCCTGCGAACACTTCAACTGTTCGAGCTTCCTTGACTCTGCGTATGCCCGTAGCAACATTCCTTCAATACTTCGCTCAGTGTCACGACTGAGACTCTCCTTAGCCTGCGCACTCCTTGCACGGCTTGTATAACCCAATCTCACTCCTGGTGGTATGAGAAAAAGAGTTAACTCTCTGAGCCTTCTGTCAATGCACTCCTTGCGGATGACTTCAACTGCACTCCTTGCAGGAATCCTTGCTCAAGTAGAGAAACAATTGAAACTCATTCCACTTCCTCTCGGATCTCAATCTCGACACATGAAATCATACACACACATAATGACAAATGCATAATAGGAAGTAATATTCATCAACACACATATACAGAGAATAACACAACAACCATGAATCTGAATCAACTTCTTCTATTAATTCAAGATCTGTACATGGGTGTTCTTCGACAGTTCTTTGTTTCTCTCCTATGCTCTAGAGTGTTCTAACTCTTCCTGAACTATCCTACAATGATACAAATGAGGGTGTCTATATCCTTTTTCCCTCCTGGACTCTAAAACTGTCTAATCTAAGAATTTCAATTCTATCTACCTGCAACTACCACTATAAATGCCTCTGTCTATCTCAGACGAGAGCGTATGGCTCGAGGTCTGATTACATTTTACCAAGGTGCCTAAATTAAATGATCTCATTTATGTTCAGCGCATCAACTTCAAGGGAAAATTTAAAAATTCAAAAACTTGCACTGGACGTCTTCCAGCTGTCTTCTGCTTCCACGTTGGTTTTGCTTGTCGTGAGGGATGCTCCTGCATCATGGTTGGACCATATTTACTTAGGTAAATGGAGGAGAAAATGATAAAAATAAAACAAACTTTAAAGGCCGCCCAAGACAGGTAGAAAAGCTATGCTGACAAAGGTAGAACTCACAGGGAATTTAAAGTGGGTGATCATGTACTGTTGAAAGTGAAGGCCAATAGAAGTTCCGTGAAGTTGTGAAACTGTTCAAAGTTGGAAACTTGTTATTGTGGTCCATTTGAAATCCTAGAGAGGATTGGTCCAGTTTCTTATATGATTGCATTGCCTGCATCTAAGTATGTTCATAATGTATTCCATGTATCATTGCTCAAGAAATATATACCTGATGCTAATCATGTTATTGATTGGAATGTGATTCATGTGGAGCAAGAAGTTGCTTTCCAGGTGCATCCGATACACATTCTGGACTGAAAAATCAAACAACTCCAGAATTGAGCTATAGGGCTTGTAAAGGTCCAATGGACCCTGTACAGTCCTAAAGATGCTACTTGGGAGCATGAGGATGCTATGCCGGCATAATACCCACATCATTTTGAGTATTTTTGAAATTTTGTTGGATATATGTGTACATAATGCACTGAGGACAATGCATACATAAGGGGAGGGGATTGTAATATCCCTAGGCCGAACCCAATTTTAATGTAAATAAAAATGTACTTCAACTGGTGAGCTATTTGATATCATATTTTGTATGCACCTTTCATGGCATAGTGTGCACATATACTACGCAGTAAATTGATGAAGTGTGCACATTCCAGAATATCGCGCGCAACATTTTAAATGCGCACAATATTAAGGCCAACAAACCTTTGTGTATATGTTGTGTTTTATAGGTTGGTGAGCCAGTTTTTTGATGATTACACTAGAGAGCCTAGATGTTAAAGGTCAGTGCACCTATTTTTGTATATGTCTCATGATTAATATAAAATACATCACGGCGTGCTGACTGACCACGATAAAAGAGATGGGGGACTAAACTCCACTAGTGAGGGAAAGGGCGGGGGATAAACGTTAAAGAAAAGGGCTAAGCTAGGGAGTTAAAGCCAAAAAGGAATATTATATTAATATTTATTAAATCATAAAGTATGGATAATTATTTTATCCTAAGTTTTAAAGTTTGGGACAAGTGGTCCAAAGTAGCTCCCGACATGACAAGTGTCAATTTGGGGACATGCATACATATTGTTGGGACTTAGTTCATTTTACCATCTCCTCCATCATTCTGGACATCATTCAACTATGATTCGTTGATCATTCACACAACCATTGAGCTATCCTTTGTACCTTACTATCACTATACCTGAACTTGGATCCATAGCCATATCTGTTTTGAGTAGCTGGTTAGCTTGGGAGTTGGATTGAAGAAGCGGGTTGTCAGGCCTGTGGGATATTGAAGAGGGGAGTTGTCAGGCCCGTGAGAAATTTCTCTCTGGGTGAGAGAATTGCTAGGAATTGTTTTTCTGAAGGTGCTAAACTACATCTACAGGGCTCTGAGACTTCCTGTCTTACCTGTTGCTGAATCTCGGAAAGGAAGTGGGGCAGTCGAAGGACTGTTGAGAAGAGAAGGGGAACACTTCCTGGGTGGAACATGCATGTGGGTAATGAGGGACTGTAGGTTGTTAGTTTGATTATCACCTATGGCAGAGCATTTCCTGTTGTCTATGAGCCATTATCGTGGTTAGGAATCCCTTTACCTAGGTGGAGTTTAGTCCTAGCTTGGGGGTGACCCACTATTGAGAGTGATGAGAAGTGTGGTCTAAGGCTGGTAGGTTCGTGGAAGGTCTGCACACATTTGGTGACATTATTACCAAGATAAGTGTCAATTGTGTGATAAATTTACATGTTGCATTGTTATTTATGTGCTTATTTTGATGGGTTATCATATGTGTGGTTATAACCGTGTTTATTTTTATGGGTATTTCCTGTATATGTTGCATGTATATGTTTACTATTATTTCAGTGTGAATCTGTGCATTTACAGATGTATTTGTATGTTTACGTTTTAAATATATGTTTCCGCAAGAGCTCTGTGTGTATATATTTTAATGGCATGTAGTTCAAAAAATTTATGTGGCATAGTTGAGTTGGATACTGGGTATGTTACAGTATGTTCCACAGAGAGAAGAAAAACGTTCTCTCGTGTATCGTGGCCCAGCCTGGGTGGTCGAGGATGTTACACATCCCCTCTCCAACAATACAATATCTGATATTGTATCTGATACCAGGTGTCTCCTTGAACATCATTTTTTTCTCGACCAATGATCCACTTGCAAATCACTTACCCGACTTTTTGAAGTATCACTAAATTAAATTCTAAACATATCAAGACCTTTCTCTGTAAGAAGATACAACCTGGAAAAATATATACCTCATGCACAACCTCTTCAACAACTATCCTTCCATCGATGTAGCAAAATTATTACTTGAATGATGTGGGTTTCTCTCCTTCATATTGACAACGATTTCACTTTACACCTCTGCGTCATCAACATCAACAACAACTCCACAGATTCTTGGATAGTGATTTAAGTTCTGATGTGGGTTGTCAACTCGACTCTAGCTTGGATGGCCACGACCCAAGTGATATATTTTAAATCGATGGTGATTCATCTGTAGATATGATATACAAAGATCGTTGCAACTCTTCAATGGCGGTCCATTGAGATTGGCATTCTTCCCTGCAGCTTCAACAGATTCGCTTGCACAATGATGACAATGATCAATGACATAAATGCAGCAATCTATAGGCAACGCTGATTTCACACATTTCTCATGTATCTTGTCAAGAAATCGGCACGACAGTTCAATATACAATGATTGCCTTTCACAAGTTGCAGTAGTTCCTTCATGTAGGATCCTCTCTTGTACGCCCTTCAACAACTTCGAATTCCAATTCTAATCTTCTTATCATGGATTCAGCAGGAAGTGAACAGATGCAGTAACAAAAAAATAGGGATCACATCCTTAGCATCGGATCCATGAAACTCCTTTACCTTAGTGGCTCTGATACCAAAATGGAATTCATGAGAGAGAAGATACACACAAAATATACACAGAATGATAATTTGTATTTCCCAAATTACACGGAGATACATCACACATAAATAAGTGTTGTGAGATCCAACTTATTCTACTCTTGGAGGGAGAGGTTGAGAGAATCTCTCAACATCCTCTAGCAAACCCAATCCAATCCCTAAACTCTAGAATGTAGCATTAATTAGCCATTATCTCTAACACATTGTAGTACAAAACCCTAGGAAAAATGGGAGTAGTTGTGGTGTTATCGATACTCTCAGTTTGCAGATTAGTATATGATCAGGAGGACATATAGTATTTGCACACTGAATGGTC
>ML867138.1:5095-17574 GCA_009831015.1 Picea engelmannii
TCCACAGGAGGTGCCAAAAGAAAATTTTAGTCTAGGTAGGATTTCGGGGGTAGGCATCCAAAAACCCCCCGTTATCTGGTTCTCACAATTTCAAACATAGAAGTTGACAAATAGGGAACTTTCAAATCCTCCAAGTCCAGCGTCCCAATCACCATAAGGCAGGGAGATACCCGTGAAGGGTCAAAGGCCGAGGTCTGGTTGTTCTGTCTGTCCCCCCTTGAGGCACCCACCTCTTGGACGGGATCCAGACTGTGACCCATTTCTTAGGCCGAAAATCTAAATTTCGCGCTTGGACCGAGGTACCTAGTGACCAATTGTAGGGCATCTACCCAGGTGGCGGTTGTCTGCTGCAATCGCACCTTGATTGGATTTTGTGTGGCTATTGGGAGGTATCGCCAGCTCTTTCGGGATATTGCACCCTCTACCCCTCATTATAACCAGTTATTTCACTCTTCACTAGTGTCTCTTCCGGTGACTTCAGACCCCACTGTTGAGAGCTATTGGAAGATCTAGTGCTATTTGAGAGGAAGGACGTTACGTCTTCTAGGACACGAGCATTTGCTTTCTTTTTCTTGATTCCCCCACGTGGAAAAAAACCCTCTTACCCACATATATGCTTCTTTCTCATTTATGTATGATGCACATCTGATTACAGTTTGACTTTGATATATATATTGTGAAGATCATCACAGCAAAAGGCTCTTGGTTCTATATTTTCTCTCACCACTTGTTGCACACATTTCACACAATTAGTCTGACATCATAGGGGAACCAAAGAACCCCCGTCGTTCACGACGTTTGCTCAACCTTCCTCCTATTTTAGGGGGAGTATCTGGTCATACTCGTTCATCGATACTTCCTTCACACACTCCTATGAGTGCTACCATCTTAGGATCAACATTGCTTGGTTCTACCTTACTTGGGTCCAATTCCCAAGGTCACACAGTCACTCGCTCTCCTTTGCACGGAAGTGGGGGACCCACTTCCTCTCAAGGAGGGACCACCAACCCACCTAGTCCCCATCAAGGGTCAGGTGCACAACACACTATGGCTGGAACTAACATTCCTACCCCATTACATATGCCATACTTGGCCTCTCTCAACATTCCGGATCTCGCCAAGCTCACCAATGATCCTATATTGCATGACACCACATGGCCTGCAATGCCAACCAAACTCCCTTCAGACATACCAAAGTTTGAAGGGAAGGCAGGGGATGACCCCACCAATCACGTCATGACCTTTCAGCTATGGTGTTCTTCCAATAGCATCATGGAGGATTCCATCAAACTGCGTCTTTTTCAACGCACACTTACCGGCCCATCAGCGAAATGGTATGTCGAAGAAAAATCAGGGTCCCACACGACCTTTGAATCCTTGGCCAAATCCTTCTTAACTTTCTTCCAATTACCCATCCAACATCACAATGGTCTAGAACTACTGTCTAACTTCAAACAGACCTCAGCCACCCACATTGCTGACCACATTCATGAGTGGCGTAGGCGACGTAGTTTGTGTAAAGCATAAACCACCAAACAACAATGCCTTGACTGGTTTTTGCGATCACTTGTCGCTCTCCTTGGTAAGAATGTAGCTTCCACCTTCCCACAATCTGAAGAAGAAGACATCAGCAAGGCTCAACAATATGACCTCATTTACGCACAGTTAGGATACTTATACATGGTACTTCCTGATCTTCCGAAACCTATGCCATTTGGTCAATACAAACCCGGGATGTCTCACTCAGCAGACGAACTAATAGGTACCACCACACACCATGGTCCACAACCCCAACCACCACCGATGTATGGAACGCCTCAGTACCCACCAGCATATGGGGGCACTTCTTATTACCCCCCACCCCCTTACCAACAACCATATCCTGTTGCTATACCTCCACCCACCAATGGACCACCACCAACACCCTCCATACATCAACCCCCTCCAAACACCAGTGGTCCCCCCTCCACATCACCTTATAGTACTAGTGAAAGCACAATGCCTTCCTATGTACCTTATGGAGTCGCACCACCACAGAACCCTTACTTTCCCTTTTCGGGTCCTCAACAACCCATGGCTCCCCCACATCCTCATACGGGGGTCAATTTTGTTCAACCCTCTGCTACTCAACAATATCAAAATTTTGAACAGTTGAACACAGCCAATCCAACTCATCCTTCAAACAACACCAAGAGGAAAGGACGGAACAGGAATAACAACAATCCTGGTCAAGGCGGGAATCAACCCCCACAGCATCAACCCACTAGGGGCAATCAAAACCAAGGGAACCAAAACCCCCAAGGGGGCAATAAAAACAAATGCCAAGGGCGGAACACTGTTAAAACTATCCACCCTTGTGCCCTTTGTGGTGTATATGGTCATTACACTCACCATTGCCCACAAATCGCTGATTTCAAAAGGTTGAAGGACTCTGGAAGCATTCCCCCTTCTCCTGCGCAACATGCCCCGCAGCAGGCACAACAACAATATGCGCAACAACCCCCTCCCGTCGTGCTGCAAAATCCTATCCCACATCAAGGTGTGGTAAACACCCAACAGGACACGCAGCGTCCCCCACCTCAGGTGGGCCAGTACCACAATCCCAACAAGCTAGCAGAGCGAAAAATTCTCCTCACCAGTGAGGAAGAAATCCTTCTGCAAACACGCAATCGTCAGTATCCGGCAACAGCTGAGTCTACCCCTACACCTCCAGAAACAAACCCTACACCGACAGGACCTCCGTTGGTGATCCCTTGCCCTTCAGCTGAACCACCATTACGCATCCCTCGCATCCCATTGTGCAGGAATGTCCACAACCCACAGGCTAGGGCCGCTCATAACTACAGCTTGGTAGATGACTTAGCGCAATCCCCGGCTACCATGTCAGTTCTGGAAGTCCTCCAGACTTGTCCTGCTCAACGGAAATCATTACTTTCTGCCTTGGGGGCAGTCGACCCTGCCGATACTCGACTCATCACTTTTGACCTTGATAGCTGCGAACCGCGTCTTCCCGCTGCATTTTCTATTCAAATACCAGTCAAAATACGGAACATCACCATCCATCGGTGCATCATCGATGAAGGGGCATCCACATGCATCATGTCCAAAACAGTATGGAAGAAACTTGGTTCCCCAGAAATGATACCTTCCGCCATCACCTTACGAGCTTATGACGGACGACCATCATCTCCCAAAGGGCTCTTCCAAAATGTCCCCGTGGAACTCGGGGGCAAAACTATCCTCATTGACATCAAAGTTATCAACACTCAGCTCGATTACAATATCTTGCTTGGATGTAGCTACATGTATGCTATGAAGGTAGTGGCATCATCCGTCTTTCGGACAATCATGTTCCCCCACAACGGGAAGATTGTAACCATTGACCAAGTCTCACATTACGAGCCTAATCCATCTGCCAATCTCAATAACATTCTTCCTCTTATTTACACCAACCAAGACGTATATCCACTCATTGAGATGGGTCCTGGTATTTTCAAAGATCCATCCTTGTTAGGGACGTACCATGGATCACCACCACTCCTTCCCCCTGGTCAAGTATGCATCATCTCATCTAATGAAACTCAACAGGAGGATGCTTGTCCTCCTCAGGAGGCTTCAGTCATTCTTGACATCTCAACAGTCGCAGCACCACTCTCACAGGAGCCTCCTGCGCATTCGTCGACACCTACGGTCCACGAATCCACATCCCCTCTAGGGCCTAGTCCCATTTGGGAGTCAGTTCCCCGACCCCTCACTCAAATTTCCTTCTTTTACCCTCCACCCGGTATAGAAGATTTCCAGGTAGCAGCAATGCTCACACTACCCAATATGGTGTTAGAAATCCCAGTTTGGTACTTACATCCACCTGAGATAGTCCCTCGCCCACAGGCAGGACTCCCCATGACGATTCCTGTCCTCACTCCCACTACCTCCACTACCCCCATACTCCCTACCCCCCCTGCTACCGCTGGGGGCAGGAGACAGAAGAAGGAGCCCACAACTCCACTTCCTCCGCGCATCTCACCACCTTGCGCCTTGTGTGACAAAGAGGGTCACCAAGCCAACAACTGCCCATCACTACCGGAATTACGGAATTTGATTCCCCCCAATCCAACCCCCACACCATCCATGACTACTGCTACCACTCAACCTTCCAGTAGTAAAGGGTTGAAGACCAAATTCGCATGTGCCATCTGTTCTGAATATGGCCATTACACTCATCATTGTTCAACACTGCCTCGTTTCTGGCAGGCATTAGCCATCATAAGCCGAGACTTTCAGAACAACCCACGCCCAACTACGTCCTCCACAACACCTATTACTGACATTCGCTATGTCACTACTTCAGTCAATGAACGCATGAGATGCCCTTGCTCTATTTTCAATTCATCGACTCATTTTACATACCAGTGTCCAATGATCATCGAATATCGGCGACGTCAGTTAGCCCTGTTTCACCAACCTGCAGAGGCCATCATTGATATATCTTCACCATTTGAAGATCTCCATATCATCTCTCCCGAGCCCGAGGCACTCCCTACGCCTCCATGGTGCTTAGATGACATGGCTGAGGATTTACCCCGTAACCCACCCAACTCTCCTTCTCATTCCTCTACAGAGACTCGTCATCCCACTACTACGGGTACCCCTCAGTACCTTAATATATGGCTTATGTCGAGTGAACCATCACCCTCTCCCAGCCTCTCCTCCTTTGTTTCTACAGTAGGGGGCAACCATACTGTCACAGAGATCACTCCTCATGATCCATTATATTCCCGTCGTTTCCAATGCGATGAATAAATACTGGAAGAGTTACAACGCCTGGACTCTCCCTAGGAAGCACTACATCATCATGCACTCTTCCTTCCGTAGGAAGCCCTCATGCCTCCTAGCCACAATCCCATTTATGCGGTCGAAACCAAAGACTTTATCCCACTAGGGACTATTGATTGGTTCAACAATCCTATTCCTGCACCCAATTCTTTTGAAGAAGGTAATCTAGCTAACATTTCCCCCACCATCAAAATCAACATTTCCATTAAACCAGGAATCCTCGAAGAGATCATCATTGGAGCTTCTTGCACTCCTCAGGAAATTACCGCATACAAAGCCCTCTTCCAGGAATTTAGGGATATCTTTGCCTGGTCATACACCGAGATGCCTGGCCAAGACCCATCCATTGTCGATCATTGCATCGACACCTGGCTTGATATCACACCAGTTTTCCAGAAACAACGACTGCTACACCCATCTAAGGTCGCGGCTATCAAAGCCGAAATTGACAAATTGCGTACGGCCGGATTTATCTACCCCATCGCTTATACTTCATGGGTTTCCAACCCTGTACTCGTCGACAAGAAACAGGGATCTATTCACGTTTTCACCGACTTTCGCGATCTCAATAATGCATGTCCCAAAGACAACTTCCCAACGCCTTTCATCGACCAAATCATCGATGATTGTGCTGGCCACGAGGCTCTCTCCTTCATGGATGGATTCTCTGGCTATAACCAAATTCAAATCCATCCAGCAGATCAGTACAAAACCGCATTCATCACCACATGGGGTACATTTGCATATTGGGTCATGTCCTTCGGCCTCAAAAATGCCGGTGCAACTTTCCAGCGGGCTATGACATACATCTTTCATGATTTGGCTGCAATCATCCTCACCTACTTGGACGACCTCACCGCTCGATCCAAGAAGCGCACCCAACACCTGGATGATTTACGAATCATCTTTCAATGGTGTCGTCAATACAACATCTGCTTGAATCCTCTCAAGTGTGTGTTCTACGTCACCGCAGGGCACCTCCTCGGTTTTATCGTGTCACAAAACGATATCACCGTAGACCCCCTCAAAGTCCAAGCCATCACCGAAATTCCACCTCCTCAGAATTTGCAACGACTACAGAGTCTACAGGGCAAAGCCAACTTTCTTAGGCGCTTTGTTCCTGATTACGCTATACGCGCACATGGTTTTCTTCGCTTGATGCGTCACGACATCCCTTTTCATTGGGATGACTATGCCCAACAGTCATTTGACGACCTCAAAGTAGCACTTTCCAATGCACCTTTGATTAGTGCACCTGACTACAATCACGACTACATCCTCTACGTATTAGCATCAGCTGTATCAGTAGCCGACGCCCTCGTCCAACTCGGAGATGACAATCGTGAAAACGTCATTTACTACGTCAGCAAGAACCTCTCAGGACCACCCCTGAAGTACAAACATGAAGAGAAACTTGCTCTTGCAGTTGTCCTTGCAGTACAAAAGCTGCGCCATTACATTCTGCTTCGCACCACCAAGGTCGTCGCAGATTCCAACCCTATGCAGTACTTGCTCAGCCGTCACCAAGTTAACGACAAATTTGCTTGATGGATCATTATCCTGCAGGAATACGACCTCAAATTTTCAACACCAAAGAGTAAGAAGGCCCTCGTCCTCGCTGAACTTGTCACGGCCCTTCCCTCTGACACACCTAGTGCCCCCGTCAATACTGACTTTCCTGACAAACATCTCTTTTACATCACTTCTAATGATCCTTGGTATGGTGACCTTCTCGTCTACCTACGAACTCAAAAGTTCGGTAACCACCTATCACGAGATGATCGTCGGCGCATTCGCCATCAGGCCCCCCGCTATCTCCTCATCGGTGACATCTTATATCGGCGAGGCGTCGACACCATTCTTCGTCGCTGCCTGACTATTGACGAGGCCGACAGAGTCTTAAACGACTGCCACAGTGGCACCTGTGGGGGCCATATTTTGGGCATCGCCACGGCTCAAAAGATTATCCGGGCCGGTTACTTTTGGCCTACTCTATTTCACGACTGCATTCATGCCGTGAAATGATGTGAGCAATGTCAGCTCTATGCCAACAAAGCCCGCGCTCCCCCCACTCTTCTTCACCCTGTCATTACTGCGAGCCCCTTTTGTAAATGGGGCATTGACTTTATGACTTGTAATCCCCCCTCCAGTAATGGTCACAAATACATTGTTGTCGCTGTCGATTAATTCACCAAATGGGCTGAAGCTATGCCCACCTTCAACAACACCGCTGACACAACAGTGTGTTTTTT
Organism: Picea engelmannii; assembly: GCA_009831015.1. NCBI lineage: Eukaryota > Viridiplantae > Streptophyta > Pinopsida > Pinales > Pinaceae > Picea > Picea engelmannii. Next base: position 12,181 of record ML867138.1, read on the forward strand.
CTTCAACCACGTCATATCCTGGTTCGGAGTACCACTCCAACTAGTTTCCGATCATGGGAAACATTTTGAGAATGAGATCTTCGTCGAACTCTCATCTCGGTTAGGCTTCTCTCACGAGTTTGCCTCACCATACTATCCTCAGTCAAACGAACAGGTCGAGGCAATGAACAAAGTCCTCAAGACCATGTTACAACGCTCGGTCAATAAACATAAAACCAATTGGCATCATATGTTATTTTCCGCGTTATGGTCTTATCGAACGGTAGTGAAAACTACCACAGGTTTCACGCTGTTTCACCTAGTCCATGGGGTCGAGGCAACTCTTCCCATCGAGTGCGAAATTCCCACCCTTCGCACCGTAATTGAAATTTTACCTGACACTGCTCCAATGGAGCAGTGCTTGCTGAACTTGGAATCTCTAGATGAGGATCGTCGATCCTCATTACAGAACAATGAGGCAGCTAAAAAACAATCCAAAGCTACCTTTGATCTCCATGTCAACCTTTGCTCATTCCGCGAAGGCGACCTCATCCTCGCCTACGATATCGCTCATGATACCTTCAGCCACGGAAAATTTGAATCACTATGGCATGGCCCTTACATCATCCAACATTACCTCACCAAAGGCGCATACATCCTGGCCTCCCCCGCAGGCCTCACGCTCAAAGAACCCGTCAATGGGTTATACCTCAAGAAATTTTATGCTTAAACGTAGTCAAGCTACTTTAGGTTATTTTTCTTTTCTAGTGTTTTTAATATTTTTTCCTCATCTAAAACTATCCTTTGTGCTATTGATAGATGACTCCTCCACCATCTTACCACATTGGTTACGCCGACGACGCCATCCGTTGGACACAAAATCTCACTTCGGCTGCTTGGGCTCTCTACACCCCTTCACATAAAATGCTACATTCCAGCGGCATCTGTCTAGGACCAGCAACTAATAACCAAGATGAATACACTACTGTCATTGGCCTCCTGACCGACACCCAACATCATCATATTCGTCACCTTAGCGTTCTCCTCGACTCTCAACTGGTCGTTCTCCAAATTAACAATGTGTACCATGTACGCGATCCGTGACTCTTTCGCAAATACCTGCAGGTTAGATTATTATCTCGACATTTTGATTCCATTACATTTACACATATTCCCAGGGAATTGAATCAAACAATAGATGAAATAGCTAACATGGTGTTAGATTGGCATATATCACATCAAGCTACACCTACATAAACATCACATATATCCTGTCACATCATATAAATAGAATCAACATCATCCACATCAACACAAAACAACATATGTAAAACTCATTTGGATCCAAAAAATGTGTATACTCATATATATATATATAGGCCTCTCCGGCCATCCGAATGTTTACATATACCAAAATACATTGGCCCACAGGTCCGTGCCACATCATGGTACAAAAATCGGCTCACCATCCTATCAAAACTATATACAAATACAATTAGGGGGCCTCTATCGCACCCCCAGATGCCCCTCCCTCAGGAGGAGGTGGTGGCCCACCCCTACCTGCCCCAGGTGGTGGTGGTGGAGCACCTGCAGGACCCTCCTTCCCAGGTGGCAGGTGTCCACTAGTCATGGCGGCGAGCACAGCTGCTCGTCGCATGATGGACCGCCATGGTGGCGGTAACCCAATACACTGCTCCAGGAAATCCTCGTCCTGGATACGGATCCACATGCCCTCAGGCACGTCCCGAAACACTGTCTCAAAACGACGGCGTATATCATCCAGATCTCCTCCAACGACCGCTGGAGGAGCATGTGATGGCCCCGCACCAGGGTCATCAAAGCGGCGCCTCTACGCCGGTCTCTCGGGCCCTGCTGGTCGCCCAGCAGCCTCATCCCATGGACGCCTCTCTCCATGCGGAGGTCTCCCCTCTCACTGCACCGGCAGTCTATATAACTCCACCTCACGTCCGCGAGGTGCCAAATCTGCACATGCACCAAACAAGCAACAACAAATGTTATCAGTGTCTATACATCAAACATATGCACTGGCATATCAAAATCACAACATAAGTCAAAACATATATAAATACGCAGCGTACCTCTGTGATCAAAAACCTCCCCAGGAGGCACTACCATATCCGAGTCCCCCCGAAAGTCTACCCCAGCATAGGGGAACTGAAGAATAACCTGCGACATCTGCCGCCATATCTGCGCTGCCTGCGCAGTAAAATAGTGTCCGCCTTCACCACCACCGTGGTGAACCAAAATCTGTGACCACCACCTCAAGCACGGATCTCGTACCCCTGGTGCCTCCAGTAGCACCCTCGGGCGCAGCATCGACACCCTCTCCAAGAAAAAGGCCACCAGGGTGGAGCCAAAAGCGAACTCCCTGGCACCTCTAGACTGACAGTGGTCCAGCTGCACAATCATCTGCGCATGTAGGGTCAAACCCCAGGCGAACTGCTCACGGCCCACCACTACCCTCTCCATCAGCATCAACTCGCCACCACTAATCCGGTGGGGCGCTCGGGATCCATACACTCGCACTATCATCGCTTCTATGCAACGATGCAGTAGGGCATCTGTCCCACTGATGCTCACTGATGATCCAGTCATATAGTGCTTGCCTGAGCCGTATCGCTCGGCGAAATCCCGCAGCGGAGTATCTCTCGGCAGCACCGGATCTATCGGCAACGGTGTTCCCCGGAAGGGGAGCCCCGTCAAAAAGTAGATGTCCTCCACCGTAGTGAAGGCAATCTGCTCTCCTCGCATGAGGAAGCAGTGTCGATCTGGGCTCCACATCTCAATCAGAAATTGGAGCAAATACTCCTGCGAAGGTATCAAAGGGAAATCAAAAAACTTTAGCAACCCACTGGCTGCTAAAGATGCTCGGACTGCAGGCCTCACATCGGCCACAACATCTTGCAGCTGCGACCAGTCCCGCTCATGCCACCGTACATCCATGATCCCTGATCGTCACCTGCACACAACCCAGAATCCTATATTAGCTTAGGCAATCACCCAATACATCAAATAAACTAATTTTTTCACCCTGAAACCTTGCCTCAAAGGCGCGGTTTTACTACCCACAGGCGCACACACATGCGCACCTGTTCACAAAACAGGCGCGCATGTATGCGCGCCTGTTTTTTCCCATAGGCGCGCTCATGAGCGCGCCTGTTCACCATACAGGCGCGCTCTAGGGCAAGCCTGTCCAACCCACAGGCGCGCTCTCGAGCGTGCCTGTTAACCCCACAGACGCGCTCTCGAGCGCGCCTGTTAACCCAACAGGCGCGCACTCATGCACGCCTGTCTACCCTACAGGCACGCCCCTAGGGCATGCCTTAAACACCTTCTCACGGACACACATGCGTGCTTCTTTAGTGTACAGGCGCGCACTCCTCCTCTACCCAAAACCCCCTAAAACTCCCGTACGACCCCCCGTACCTACCCTGCCCAAAAATTGGAAACCTATAACTATGCAGGATGTTCAGACCACTAACTTGAAACTCGCACGTCGTGAATTGGATACCTTGTGCTCTCGAAATCACGCAATCTCCTTTGAATCTGCTCGAAAACTCACTGAAGCAGCAGGTACAAATGAGGTGGCAATGTGGGCCCTACAACTATATATAGGTCTTTTGCCAAACTTCCACTCACCATTCCGGGAGCCCACGACGTCCATTTTTCGAACCATCTTCAGCCATAGGATCAGCGTCCCGCCACCTACATCATGACTGTCCCCGGGCCACTTTTCATCCTAAGCCCCCGGGGTGCCTTTTTTTCATATCATAGCCAGGTACGCACGCGCATTGTCACATTTATCTCATACATGTTCATATTTGTTATTTTCTTCAGATATGGTTCACTCTGGGTATTTGGTTGTTCTGTGTGCAGGTACTTGGTCATCATCTCTCCACATCATTCCTTCAGGTATATACTCAGCACTAGCATGTAGTCTCTCCCACGGTATTTCATTTACATTCCCAGTCACACCCCCTGATTTTGGCCTTCAGGATACCCTTTTCCCGGCTCTGCAGTACTCACACCTCCATTTTCATTTTGGTACTGGCACCCGGTAGTTTTCTTACCCACATGAGTCGTCTCATTCATAGCACCTTTTTGCACTTTTGACACTCATGCTGCTTTTTATTACCCCTTTAGGGATGGGAGTCCCAGTAGTCTTTCATCATGTTGCGAATTAACCACATACTTCTTCTCCTCATTTTGCTAGCTTCCCATATGGACTCCCATCACATCGCTTTATGGTCATGTTCTCTTCTTTACCTGCACCTCCACAGGATCATGAACCCACCATTTCATCCACCATCAGTTTGCCCATCTGCGAACCTATCTTCATTTCACCTACCTCATATAGAAATTCGCCAATGGGGCCCCCACCCTTCATCAGTTTTCCCAGAAATTTATGCCCTCCCTGGGGCACTCATTTCACACTGGGGCACCCGTTTCTGTATTTTGTACATCTTTCCCCCATTTATTCATTATTCGTCGTACAGACGCCTTTCTTTTTCTTCCTTTACTATTGTCGTCACCATTGGCGACCTGCTTTCCTTTTGGGCCACACGCAACCCATGTCACCCTTGGTTGGAGCATTCCTTCTCATTTACCCTCACTGACATCGTCTATATCTTTAGAATACTACCCATATCACTTACCTATACCCTCTGAATTTGTTCACCTTGTCCCGCCTCTGGCACAACTTATCCTCAGTCTCGGCATCCCCATGACACTCGACCTTGTCACACGGTTGCGGCCACTGTTTGTCTCACACATTCTCCAGCCAAGGGAAATCTTGAGTCTTTCCACTTCTTGACTTCATCCATGTACCTCTGCCACTCCCTCACCATATTACATTCCAGGAAGCCCTTTTCTTCTGGGAGTCGTGTCCCCCTTTTGTCGACATCAGCAAAATTTTCCAAAAGGGTGACAGTATCTTGATTCTCATTCTCCTATCAATGAGAGATCTCGGACGGCACAGGGGGAAACACCATTGCTCCCTGATGTCGTTGACCCCCATAACATTCGACGCCAACACTTTCTCATGTTGTGGTGGGTCTTACTTTGCGACTATTGCAGTGTTTCTTATCCATTTCCGAAGACCACTGAACTTGGTAGGGCCACCAATGCCCACATCACCGTCGTTGGTTACTTCCGCGACTATTACCCCTGGTTCAGAGTATGTTCCATTGCAGAATTGTCTTCTTCCTTTATCATTCCACCCCCGAGGGCGCTGCAGTTGTCTACATCAACGTTTCAGAGTTACATTACACGAGCATGGGGCATGCCCGCCTCGTTTGTACACACTTGTATATTGATACACACCTTGTGGAAAGTCGGGATCTACAGGTTCCTTTCTTCTCCAAAGGATCGCTCTACGCGGTCTCATTCTTGCTC
>ML867139.1:0-12183 GCA_009831015.1 Picea engelmannii
TACATAGTATAAGAAACAAGAAATTAAAGGCTCTAGTATTAAAATTGGATCTTCAAAAATCTTATGACTGTGTCAGTTGGGACTTACTAAGGATGATCCTTGTACAAGTGGGTTTTGGCACAAAATTGTCTAACTAGATCATGAGCTGTGTGGACTCATCTACTTTTGCCATTTTAATAAATGGTGAGGCTAGTGGGTTTTTTAAAGGCGTAAGAGGGCTGAGACAAGGTTGTCCCTTGTCTCCTTTACTCTTTATTCTGGTTATGGAGGCACTAAGTATACTACTTAAAGTGAGTCAACAGGAAGGGAAACTATCAGGTATTAAGGTCTCTAGAACGATAAAGATTCTTCTAATCTTACTTGTGGATGACATTATCATAATGTTAAGGGCTACTTTTCAGGAATGGTGGGAGATTGACAAGGTTCTAAAGTTGTTCTGTTCAGCATCAGGGTTGAAGATCAATATTTTAAAATCAACTTTTCATCATGAAGGCTTATCAGAACTGGAGTTAGATCCTTTCAAATCTTTATATCCTTATAATTTCTCTGAATTGGCGATCGGTTTCAAATATCTCGGGGTATACATAAAGACCGACACTCATCGTACTGAGGATTGGCATTGGCCGATACGGAAGAAGGAAAAGAAGATTGATAATTGGTGTTATCGTTGGCTGTCACTGGGGGGTAGACTGGTTCTTATAAAAGCTATTCTAGAGAGTCAGCCGGTGTATTGGGTTTCATTAGCTATAATTCCTAATTCTATTTTGAATTCTTTGAGAAAACTGATGATGAACTTTCTATGGAATGGGAATCGAGAGACAAATCATATCCATCTTTTCAAGTGGGAACAGATTACATTGCCAGAGCGTAATGGGGGATGGGGTTTGAGAAATATCTTGGATCTCAAACAGGTGATGGCTGCAAATTCCTTATGGAGAGTTTTATCTTGCTCTAGTATCTGGCACAAGGTAATAAAAGATAAGTATTTATCCCATTCGACAGTGACAAACTGGTATAGATATTTAACTTTTCGGGCTCAGTCTTCCTCTTACATTTGGAGAGGCCTCATAAAATCTATCCATCTCACCTTACAGTGGCTATCATGGAATCGTGGAAAGGGTCAACTCATTGATGTAGGGAGAGATAAGATACTAGATATGGGAGAAAAATATCTACTATCTGATAATTTAATTTTAGCCCTTCACGAAAGTCATATTTTTTCTTTGTCTCAAGCTCTGAGGAATGAGGACAGACCGTACTTATCGGCTCTGTGGTTAAATAGTCAAGAAATTGGTTTATCTAGTATCTTAGCTATTGAATGGGACAGATACAGATCGACCTTAATTGATTCAGGGATTTTCCTTCAAGACAGGGAGGATTCCTTAATGTGGACGTGGGGGATAGATTAGGGGTTCCAAGTGTTAAAAATTTCTACAGGGCTATATTATCAACAAAGAATCTGAGCTCAATGGGTGGATGGGAAAGATCTATCTGGCATTGGAATCTGCAATTAAAAATCAAACTCTTTTTATGGTTAGCCATTAAAGGGAAAATATTAACTTGGGATATCCTTCAGTCCATAGGAAGAGAAGGAACGGGCATTTACTACTTGTGAAAAACAGAATCGGAATCAATAGATCATATCTTCATTCATTGTTCTTTCTCCAAAGTAGTATGGGAAAAGATTATTTCAGCAGGGGATTTTAAACAAAATTGGATAGGCACTAGCCTAGAGAATTGTATACAGGAATGGATTGGAAATAAATCTGTACCTACTGTCTTGGTAGTCTAGCTGTGTTGGAATATTTGGCTGGAGGGGAATCAGGCTATCTTTGAGGGCAGCAAGCCCAAAGTCCAGAAGGTTTACTATAAAACTTTATCACAAACTAGTAGCATCGAGGGAGTTAAAAAAGACAAATTACCAAAAAATATGTTTTTAAATATACAAAATAACACTACTATTGCATTTTTTGATGGGGCAGCACATCAGAGTGGAGATTACTGTGGAGCGGGCAGTGTACTAAAAATGCCATATCACTCTTGCATTAGATGGACCTTTAATGGTGGTCAAGGCACTAATACCAAAGCCGAATTACTTGGGGCTTGGGCAACAATAAGATTGGCTTTACATCTTTCCATCAGCAAATTACATTTAGTGGGGGATTCTAATGTGGTGATTGCTTTGCTGAAAAACATTGGTAGTCTCAAAGTCTGTGCGATTGAAGGTTGGAAATCAAGGATCAAGGAGATGGTGAAAGACTTTGAATATATTTGTTATGAACATATCCATAGATAATTTAACACAGAAGCTGATTACTTATCCAAACAAGTATCAAGTGAGCTGGAAGGAGGCATCCAGTATTACAATTGGGTTAACAACAGAGAGGGGATGAAACATACTATCAACATCTACTAGTTTGCTTGTCTTATCCTTTTTGTTTCCAGGTCCTTGGTGGGGATATGTGAGCTTTGTATTTGGGTAGGGCTTTGTCAGTTTATTAGTAGTATCCTTTTTGTTTTTCAGATCGACAATAGAGGGAACTATCATCTTTTTGTGTTTTGTAATGGGCCAAGCTATGGGTCTTTAGCATTACTACTTTGTATTTTTACTGTTACTTTTCTTGTGTATGGAAAGTAACACTCGTATTCTGCGGAGAAGGAATGTTTCAGTTGGATTTTGATTTGTGAGAATCCCTGTGAAGGCAGAGTTGTAAAACTTTTATATTTACTTAATATAAATGAGATAATTTTTCTATGGAAAAAGTTCTCTTTGGCTTCAAATATGCCATATTATACAATTCACAATTTAGGAAAGCAAACAAACAATACGGTGAGAGTCTCAAAATATAAATATGGGAGAAGCAAATTTCTTTATATCAAAACACAAAAAATTATACTTTGTAATGATAAAATATTTTCATTATTAATAATTATATATAATTAAAATATAAAATTTATTATACAACATTATTATTATTAATAATCCAAATTAATTTCTACTAAATAATTAAAATTTATTTTTATCAAAAGATAATAAATATGTAACAATGTTTGTTTCAAATTTGTATAGAGGAAAAATGTATTATACTAAGTAAAATGCATTGTTTAAAGCACAATCTTAAAGGTGTATTCTTCTCTCTATACATCAACACCGTTCAAAAAGTCAATGTTGCTTTCTCATCAAGGAAAGAAATCACTAAACTTGAGGGGAAAAAAATACAAAGTTATCACCCAAAGAAAATGAGATTGTTCTAGTGTAAACTCATTTTAATTGCAATATTTTCACAATTCCAATTAACAATAGTGATATGAAAACTTCCCTCAAATACTGAGATGTATCTTAATGTTATATATAAATATATTTTTGTAGATTTCGTTCAAGACATATAATAGGTCTTCATCAAAATAGTGAACCAACCTCAAATATGATCATTTTAATTGTAATATCTTTATGATTATCATTAACAACATTAATATGAAAATTTCTCTCAAATTAATTCAGCATTCCCATTCGCTCGCTTAGGGGGTATGCTAGTAATAATAAAGGTGCCATGTGAAAAAGGTATGGAGGATATGACATACTTGCTTTTGGAATGGTATAGAATAAAGTCATGAAATAATAATATAAATGAATGGAAAGTCACGAGCAAAATATTTGGAGAGTGAATCATTTAGATTTAAGGAAATAGTGTATTTGGTGAAATAATATGGTCTTGACATACTCTTTAATTCATGTGGTTAAAGAGAAGTACATGATAATAAAGGTTGGTATGCAACAGTTCAAAATATGTAACACCAATATCTCACTTATAAGTGGAAAAAGGCATATGAGAAGTGAGAGAGAGTCTAAAATATATGATGTCGATGTAAAAAATATGAGTGTAAACAATGTGATGAGTGGGAAAAGAGTCATGTTTAGTAATGGGTCAAGTGCCATGTTAAATTTGCCAAGAACATTATGCCAATCTTTAACGTGAGTAAGCGAAACTTTGTGCAAGTCATTTGATTCAAGGGGGAGCTTGGCAATGCTTTGTCGGCAAGTATTGTTGACCAAAATCGTTGTCATCAGGAAGCAACTATGACCAAGGAGTATAACTCCCTCATTGAGAACCAAAATTGGGACTTGGTTCCACTTTCTTCAGGCATAAAGCTTGTCAGATGTAAATGGATCTACAGGACCAAGAAGGTAGTAGATGGACATGTGATAAAATACAAGGCAAGATTGGTTGTCAAAGGATTTCAACAAATCCATGGAATTGACTATGATGAGACATTTTCTTCAGTAGAAAATATGGAATCCATCTGATTGGCCCTTTCCATTGCAACAATAAGGGGGTGGTAAGTTCACTAGATTGACATGATGAATTCCTTTCTTCACAGGGATATCTCAAAAATATTTACATGGATAAGTGTCAAGGGTTCATAGAGAACCCATCTCTAGTATGCCAACTGAAAAATTCACTCTATGGCCTTAAGAAGACACATAGAGCATGGCATGTGGAGATGGATTATTATTTACTTTCTCATAATTTTGTTAAATGTAAATTATATCCCAATGTCTATATGCCAAGGAATTTTGAATCTCATTTTATCTTAGTTCTATGTGTAGATGACCTCTTGATCACAAGTAGTTCACCCTCAACAATTGTTGTGGTCAAAGACATTATGAATGACAGGCTCTCTATGACAGACATGGGGCCACTTCACTTTTTCTTTGCTTTTGAGATAAGCTAGAATGCTTTAGGAATAAAGTTGTCTCATACTAAGTATGCTAGGGATCTCTTGGTTAAACTCCACATGACATACTGCAATTTTGCATCCACACCCTTCTTGTCTGGGGTACATCTTGAGGATGGAAGGGATACACCATTGGTGGAAAACACCTTGTATCTATATCTTCTAGGGATCCTTATATATCTCACCCACACTCGACCAGATCTCTCATATGTAGTAGGGGAAGTTTCTAGGTATATGCAGGAGTTGCATGAGCTACACTAGAAGGTTGTCAAGCGCATCCTCATATATGTTCAGGGTGCCACCAGTTATGGGATTCACTATGTAGAAGGTTTTTCATTGGATCTCATGGGCTTCACAGTTTCTGATTGGGTTGGTGATGACATAGATTGCAAGTCCTCCTATGGGTATGTGCTTAGTTTGGGTTCTGGTCCCATCTGTTGGTCGATTAAAAAGTAGTCAGTGATCGTTTTATCGTCAGTAGAGGTTGAGTACAAAGGAGTGGTCAACATCACTATTCATGCACTTTGGCTTTAGAAATTCCTCACTAAGTTCGATATCTAGTTCCATCATCTGACTATCATTTGATGTGACAACCAAAGCATTCTCAAATTTTGCAGAGATCCAATGTGTCAGTAGTGAACAAAACACATTGATATCGATGTGCATTACATTAGAGAGCTTGTTCATGATAGGATTATCAATTTGTAGTGCTTTCCATCCTCTAAATAGACTATTGATATCTTATCCAAGAATTTCACTAAGCAGAAGTTCCACATTTTTTGTGATCATCTTGGAGTGAAGAACACAACTTCCTAGCAATCGTGTTTCCCATTATGCTTTCCCTCTTTCCTCCCTTTTTTTTTCCAGTTTTCATTCATTAGATGCATTTTTAAATGGGTACCTAACATGGCCTTTTTTTCAAGACCCACTCTTTATTTACACCCTAGTAATGTTCAGGGGGGGTGTTAGAGATATTACACACTCACCTAGTAATTAATTTTCCTAAGTTTTCTATTCTAATGTTGAGGGCGCTATCCGTAGATGAGAATATTCTCTCCTGAAAATATTCCCCACCAAAATCGGGTGCCACTCCTCTACAGTTAGATTAGTGGAGTAAACTCATGCATGGCAACCTTGATTTTATCACCAACAATTGCATGTTCTCCTCGCTATTCTCACCAAGAGGGAGCATATCACATGCATGTGGCCAGGAGGGAACATATCATGTGCATGCATGTGTTTCTCTCACCTCCACACATGTGACATCGTTAATTTATTATTGCATGCAACAATTAACTAGGACTAGGTAGAAGATCAGTCTGGATTCTGTCAGTGAGTGTCCATATATCTCTAGATCACTACTATGGCGCATTTACTTAGCCATGTAGGGTATATCATGTGTATTATTCATTCTACCATTCAGTGAATACAATCAAAGAATAATGATTATTTGGTTCATCGTTTCAAAATTGGGATCCTTTACATAGATAGACCTTTGTGGATACAAATTTTAATAGAAACTACAAGTATGATGATGGTAGCGGTAAGCATTCCTTTGGCCCTATATTAATTTATATTTCCTCGGGTGTCGGATTCAGTGAGGAAAATTGCACGTATGTGGTTGGTAGACTTGGAGGGAGAGATTTTATTTGTGAAGAGAGTCTCAACCATAAGAAAATAATGGGGGATTTTCACTCATTTTCTCATGGATTCAATAGTGAGCAGAATACCTTTGTCCTTAGTGTACCTAAATCAACATTGAATGTTACTCCTGAAAATCTAAAATAGTTATGGATTGGTAGTATTGATGGATGATTTATACCTTGTTTTTTCGTCATCGTATGGCTAGAAAAGTAGTGGAAATCATGCATCTGATGATTTAGTTTCTAATGGAAGATCTATTTCTAGGCATATAAGTATAAGTACTAGGGAATCATTAGATATTTGAAACAATTGTTATGTTTTTTAAGTGAATGTGGTAGGAAGGGTAAGGGTTGATTTAGAGAGCATAGAGAAGGATAGTGTAAAAATGAGTTCTTTTGTTGAACAACCCATCTCTTGTGATTCTAGCCGTGCCACAACCCCTACTTTCTACATGGCGGTTGACAAAGGCATATATAACCAATATGAAACTAATGAAGTACATACCAGAGAAGGAATGGAGAGATGGATGATAGTCGATGGTCCTCCCACATAGATCAACGATCAACAACAAAGAAATGTCCCATCGGGACATAAGCATAGTGATAGGAGACGATTGGCGTGGCATGATCTAGATGCACCAATGGTTTTCGAACGGATATGAATGGGTGAAAGGACTTTAGATGTCAATCAAGACATGAGGTTCATATAAGGGAAACGCCTTAGAACATAAATAGTGGAGAATGCATGAAATAAGAAAAGTGTCTAATCATCTTTTATTCAATTATTATTTTATTTAACCATACAAAGTAGTTGAATATTAAACCTTGATGTTAAACTATAACCATATTCACATATATTTACATTGATAGGTGTTTTATTGTGAAAACATCAAGCAGATGGAAATGTTCTCTATCACATCCCTTTGATCAAATTGAGATATAATACTCCAGTCCTCCCCTTAGATATCACCTTCAAGTTACTTGTGTTTGCATGAACAACATCTGGCTTGGCATGTTTCACTGAGAATCGAATAATACATAAATAAATACCCCTCTACCATTCCTAACCCATCATACCTTATTGGTGTTTTCCTTATTGTTATTATCGCTTCCCTCTGTTGGACAAACTATAATGAAATGAAAGGGAAGAGTGACCTGAAGTTGCAGGATATGTGTTTTCTAAGGGTTGAATCGAACAACTACAATACTCAAACTGAGTCGGTGACACACAAGCCTAAGGCTAAATCGATGATTGCAACTAGAAATTGGTCATTTAAAGGCTCATCAAATATCAGTCATATAGCATAATGGATTATTCAATGTGAGATAAATAACAACTCTAGAGACTATTCTATTTTTTCAATTTCATTTGGGCATTTCTATTAATAATTTTCATTTTGTATTTTTCTTTATTTTCCAATACAAGATGTGATTCATTGCATATTATTAGCAAGAAATATTCCTCTAATAGTCTGGAGAGTAGCCAATAACACATCCCTAATGTACAACACTCATCGATTGTATGACCAATAAATTGTCATGTGCTCTTGTGAATCCATAGTCAACTACTGCTCTTAGGGGTTTATTCTTTATCTCAAAATCATTGTGACCCTATTGTGTTATTATGAATGGTGTTCTTTATAATTGATGTCAGAATTATTTATTCTTTATCACATCATTATTGGGTTATGGGATCATTATTGTTTATTCTTGACTGTAGAATTATTGGGATCTCAAATAATATTGGGTTGATTGTATTATCATGTTCATACTTGTGATCCACTCTTGGATATTTTACCACATATCTATGTAGGAATAGATTAGCAATAGGTCTACAACATTCCCTTTACTAATTCCAAGGTACCATATGATAAATGTAAATATAATAACAAAATGATAGTTTAAGATAATTTAATTTCTACCATATTTCTTCGTCATGTATGTAGGTAGAAATATTACCTATAAACTGACAAATTGGTTATGTTGCTTAGTATTTCTCCAACTACAAATGAGCCATGTTTGGTCAAGAAAATGAGCTAGACATCTCTAGTGGGTGTAAAATCCCTTATTTTGATAGATGTATCCCTCTTTTGATTAAAATAAGCAATGTGAAGGTTCTTTCCTAGTCATCATATTCACTAAGGAAAACAATCCTCATGTATGAATATAGAAGATAGATGTCAAGATGAGATACAAAATAGTTTATGTAGAGTTTAATGCTATTTGAGAGATAAGGATATTATCATATGATTGGTATAAAACATGAGACTAAGATAATCACTTATTATTATTTTGAGTGTGGGTTGTTTTCTCTCTCAAGGGTTTTCCCACTAAAAAGATTGTGTTAGTGATTGAGATGTTGATGTCTAATATTGAATAGAAATGAACACATGCTTAGTATTATTGATTCTTGTTTTATTCCTATTATCTAATTTCTATCATATTCATATGATATGATGTTAATTATAATAGTTTCTACTATTATATGTTGAGTGGTTATGATTATAAGAAATTGTGATATTATCTCAATAATTTATTATATAGTCAAATTTAAGGTTTATGCTTTGTCAATCAATTTAGTGTCCAACTATTCATGTTGACCATGTATCTGTTTGTGTGCCTCCACCAACATCTAACACTCGCCACATTTATATTGGGTAAATTATTAGTAAACATGAATTATTTATGATTCAAAGAGGGAGCTTCAACATTTTTTAATGAAGTGTCGATGAGGTATAGAATTGTTGTTGATTATTTGGGTTGGTTGTCATTGATGTCAACCCTTGAAGAAAGTCTGGTAGCAAATTCTGATAGCACAAAGGTTTGGGTAATGGACCCTAGTTTGTTTGATGGATAATTGTATGAGTTTCGATATATTTGCAGGTAAAACTATTCTAGATGGATAGTACATGTCATGCCATTTCCGGTGGTATGTGGAACGTCAAATAACTCCTCACGGTTTGAGAGTTATGGCCATGTGAAGTTCAAGAACCCTCATGAGTCATCTAGAAGCCCCAAAAGATCAAAGTAGTCAAAGCGGTTTAAGAGATTTTAGAAGGTAAATAATAAAGTGAAGTGATGAGTGTACTATAAGTCAAAGTGAATACAAAAGGAATTATTTAAATAATAAATTTAATGGAGAAATTACTAATTTTACAAGTGGTTAGAAGTGGATTAACCCTAAAATAAGGAAAGTGGGTTAAGATGGTTAAAAGGTAACCCCTTGAGGAAGCTACATGAAAGTATAAATAAGAGGCAAGGTTCTCCCATTTTAATCACACTTGAGCATATTGAATACCTACAAGTGACTGAGGTAACCAAGGGATATCTATGTCGAATTTCAGAGAGAAGGTGAAGTAAAGAAGGCCGAAATTCAAGGGAGAATAAATTATTTTGATGATGCTTTCTAATGTATGTTATTTACAAGTCATCTCACCATTTTCGCAATATTATTTTTTATATAATGATTCAGAATGTGAAATTGGGATTTTGTAGAGGAAACATATCCAAGTAGTTGTGGTACAAATTTCATCTTGTGGGTCGTTGTATTTTTGGAGTTACACTCTGTGGAAAATAGGATTTATGGTTAGTCCTGAAACTAGTCTAAAACAAGTGTTTCGGGTAAAAACGTCATAACTTCTTCATAAAATATCAAAATTCAGTAAGACCAAATTTTTTGGTTAGAGTACAGTCTTTAGTATTCTATGTACAATTTTCAGATCCATACAAGCCATAATTCAACAAGGTATGTCATTTTTTCTATAACTCCTTTTACGAGAGGTTCCAAGTAGTGACACCTAGAGGAATTGTATAAAACACATTGAAGAACAGTGTGTACGATTTTTAGATCTTTATTCATTACAAGTACATAGTTATGATTACTTCAAGTTAGGGTTGTTGACTAATCCAAAATTAGTCATGTGAGACTAAAGTAAAGTTTGATGAAAAAGTTAGTCTCTTGTTGTTAAAGTTAAGGAAGGTTTGCAGGTCTGTGATCTTATACACCAGGTCTATTACAGAGTTACAAATCAGATTTGGATGATGAAATTGATGAGGGATTTTGGTTGAGGTACATGTTAGGTACATGGTTGAGACAAGTAGTTGATTAGTTGGCACATACATGAGGTGTATAGTTGATGGTGTTGGTACATCTTGATGAGTCATAGTTGATGAGTAGTTGATACATGATTGATACATAATTGGTACATGGTTAGAGGCACTTGTTATTAGTATTGTTGAAACATGGTTTATGGATAATGTAGCATACTTGTATTAGTAAATTATTAGAAGCACATATTAATCTTGGTGATGATTATGAGTTGTTGTGTTATGCTTGGCTGATGCACATCCTTGAGAGTTGTTTTGGTGATTGATCTTGGTGAGTAGATATGATTTGGTTGATAATATTGATGAGACATGTTGTTTGGACAAGTTGTTGTGACAGGTTATTCGTACAGGTTTGGTGCATGGTTGATACACTTATTCATGGTACAGGTTGAGGTACAAGTTGGTGCATGGTTGATGCACTTTTTTATGGTACAGGTTGATTATAGATTGTTTGGTATAGGTTGGTGCATGGTTGATGCAGTTTTTTATGGTACATGTTGATTACAGGTTGAGGTACAAGTTGATGCATGGTTCGGGTTATTGGTACAGGTTGTTTGGTGCAGGTTGATTGGTACATGTTTACAGCAGTATATCTCACAGTGATAGTGTGACAGTGGTTCCATAATTCTACTTATACGTCATGGCAGTTTGACGGGGCAAGGACAGGTGGTTGTAGCCGAAGAACATAGGGGTTTGTAGCCTCCTTCTGGTTATAGCTAGATAATTGGGGAGTTGGAGCTTCCCTCAGGTTGTATCCTGAGAAACTAGGGGGTTGGAGCCTCCTTCTAGTTGCAGCTGAAAAACAAAGGAAGTTGGTGCTTCCAATGAATGTAATTCTTAAAGACATATAAGAAAAATCATTTCGTGGTTTTCTCCCGCTTTTGGTTTCCATGTAAAATATTGGTGTATTGTGTATGTGTGTGGTTGCTCATTTGTTCATTGTTTATTTACTCTACAACTATTGGATGATAATGCTAAATTGATATAACACTTGCATTTTATGGTGAAAAAGAATCAAAATTCTCTATTATTGATTCACCCCCCCTCTCAGTAATCCAACAATTTCAACAATAAAGGTTGTTGAATCCGAGAGGAACACACTTAAATTATCAACCAAGAGAATCATATACCTGTGAAGCAATGATACTTTTTGGAAAATATTACTAGTCCTTAATATGAAAACTGTAAAATATTTGGCAATAGTTTCATAAAAATATTCAAATTTCTAAGGATTTTATATAGTTTGTATAAATTTTGGCAATTTTTTAGGTAAAATAATTTTATCTTACAGAATTTGGGCGAATCATTTTTAGGAAAAATGGAAGTCAACGAATCTTTTTTTGGGAAAAGCATGGGAAAATAGCCTATGGGAGAAATTTATCCCCTAAAATTTTCGCTACTGTGAAGTGTTGTGCGAAATAGGGGAATCATATGTTGGAAGATTGATTGTTGTCATTGATGTCAACCCTAGTCATGGGTTTTGGACCACAAGATTGATAAAGGTATTTGGACATGAAGGAAAATGCACATGCATATACAACACCCATGAATGTATAGTATACATCATGTTGTTTCCGGTGGTATGTGTCACATCACATGGATCCTCATGGTTGAGGAGAAATGAATTTTTGAAGATGACAAAGTGAATTGAAAAAGGAAGTACATGTAGGCCCTGAAAATAATTAAAGAAAATAAT
>ML867140.1:6630-21056 GCA_009831015.1 Picea engelmannii
ACTCTTCCAACGAAATCTTACGGGTTCAGCTGCAAAGTGGTACATAGAATTACCACAAGGCTTCTTCAACAACTTCAATACCCTAGCCATGGATTTTCTCACACATTACCAACTGTCAATCCACTATGAGACAGGAATCGATATTTTGAGTTCCTTTAAGCAATCTTCGGCCACTCATATTTCCGATCACATCCATGAGTGGAGAAGAAGACGACATTTGATCAAACTCGACCTTCCTGATCAGTTATTGTCTGAATGGTTCACTAAATCATTCATGAATAAAATCTCTTGTGATATTTCCATCGATGGAGTTGTCACTGAAGAGCAGGCGATCAGTCGTGCTCAGTACCTAGATATCGTTTATTCTCAAACGGGCACTCTTTACAACTTGCTCCCTGACGCTCTTCGTCCTTCTACCACCGCTACCTCAACAACCCCGGCAACTTCTCATGTTGTTGATGGTGTGATTGGCACCTTCCATGCCCAACCTCAATCTATGCAAGCCTCTCACACTAATCCCAAATCTAATGCTTCTAATGTTCAAAGTATTCCGACTCCCACTACTTCCACCGACAAAACTTCTGAGGTTAATTATGTTCAATCTACCCCTGCCGGCAAAAATAAATCTAAAAAAGGAAAGGGTAGGAATAAGGAGGATGAAAATAATAATCCACAATCTGAAAAATCCAAAACGCAATCTACTGATGATAATGATAAGCGTAAACCTTGATATCTTTGCCTTATCTGTGGTGATGATCACTACATGAAAGATTGTCCAAGACGTGTCGAGGTCACTAAGTTCCTTCAAGGAACCACGAACCCTACCACACCTGTCATTTTGTCACAAGATTTCCCTTATCAACAGTAGGCCCAATTGGTCATTCATGACCAACCCTCTCCTTCCACCACTTCGTATCTCCTTATGTGTACTGGTGATTCCAAAAAGAACGACGTTGTTATTGCCACTCGTGCCAAAGATTACTCTCCCTCAAAGGATAAAGTTGATGATATACCACCTTCGTTGGTTCAATTGCCTCCCTCAACTTCACCTCCCAATGGTACTCTTAATCTCGAATGATCGGGTCTCGATACAGTCCTCTTCCTTCCTCCAAAGATCATTGCTCAAAATTATGCCTTTAATCCTCATGTGTGTGCTGCTAAAAAATGCAGTATTGTAGAAGATCTTGCGCAAGCACCCTCCGCGATGTCAGCTCTCGAAATCCTTCAAAGTTGTCCCGCTCAATGGAAGGCATTGTTAAAGGCCATCGGTGGAATTGATCCACGGATACAAATTTGATAGTCTTTGACCTGGAAGATCACATTCCAAGGCTACCTCCTCAACTAGCATTTCAGATCCAAGTTGTTGTAGAGAACAAGAATATCTATAGAACTGTTATTGACGAGGGTGCCTCGACGTACGTTATGTATGTTACCTGTTGGAAATCCATTGGCTCTCCTCCCCTCACTGAATCACACAATACACTTAAGGCCTTCAATGGCTCTAGTTTTTAACCCTACGATGTTCTTCCCTCATTGTCTATTACGTTGGAAGGCAAATCGATCAATGTCAAGGTCGAGGTCTTTGATGCGAATCTTGACTATAACCTCTTACTTGGCCATAGCTGGATTGATTCCATGCATGCAATTGTATCAACACTTTTCTGCGTGTTACATTTCACACACCAAGGAAAGGTGGTTACTATTGACCAACTAGGATTTTTTAACTTTGATTCTCATACTAGCAACGTACCGTTTATCTCAAATACACCTCTCAGGTATGAGAATGTCGGTGTGGGTCTTCTAAAAGATTCAACTTTGATGGGTACATTCCCAATCCCACCACCGGATATTTCCCCCTCCGTTTTTTGCCTCAATCAACATGATTTCCACCTTTGTTCTCGAAACACTTGCGTCTTATGACCCGTGGATAGTACTCGACCCCGGTGATTATATTCGCTATGGTGAACAAATTCCCTTAAGTCCGATTGAATCCGCTTATCAAGTTATTCAGTGGGCAACCACTTCTACTCCCTCTCTTGGTGATTCATCTCTCGATCCATTTCACGTCGTCTTTCCTATGAATGAGATGATCATGTCAGTTGTGTCCATGGAAGACACCACATGGGACAATGGACATCATCATTCCATCCTCTTCTTCGAACAGCACACCATCGAGAGTTACCAACGGATTTCAACTTCGTCGACCGTTGTTGTCATTTCCTTCGTTCCTGAGTCAACACACGATGTGCTTTATGAAGGGAACCTGAGTAACATTTCACCCACCGTTCCTCTTGACATATCCATTGAACCTAGAGTCGTCGAAAATGTTCACATCGGAGCCGCTTGCTCTGATGATGAAGTCGTCACTTATAAAGCTATTTTTCAAGAATTCTGTGATGTTTTTGCTTGGAGCTATGAAGAGATGTCGGGTATTGACCCCGATATCGTTGTGCATGAAATTAAGACCTATTCGAACGCTAAACCCATTCAACAGAGACTTCGCCCAGTCCACCCTCGTAAAGTCGCCGCTATCAAGCTCGAAGTTGAAAAACTTCTCAAGGATGGCTTTATCTATCCTATGGCTTTAACTAATTGGGTATCCAATCTAGTTCTGGTTAATAAAAAACAAGGCGTGATCCGTGTATGCGTCGATTATAGGGATATCAATAAAGCTTGTCCTAAGAACAACTTTCCAACCCCCTTCATTGACCAGATAGTCGAAAATTTCACCGGAAGCGAAACCTTCTCTTTAATGGACAGTTTCTCCGGCTATAATCAGATTAACATTCTACCTACAGATCAACACAAAACTACTTTCATTTGTCCTTGGGGTACCTTTGCCTACCGAAAACTACCTTTCGGTTTGAAGAACATTGGTGCGACTTTTCAACATGCCATATCTTATGCTTTTCACGATATCAAGCACATCGTGCAACCGTATCTCAATGATCTACCAACGGATTCCATGCGTCACCAAGATCACCCGGCTCATCTTCGAGCTATTTTCCTTCACTGTCGTTACTATCGTATAAATTTAAACCCACACAAATGTGTTTTTTGTGTGGAGTTCGTCTGACTTCTGGGTTTTATTGTGTCACTTCATGGAATTAGTGTGGACCCTTTGAAGGTTGAGGCCATCCTTAATCTACCTCCTCCTTCCACATTATGCCAGCTCCAAAGTTTGCAAGGGAAGGCAAACTTTTTGCGTCAATTCATTATGAATTACGTTGAGTTAACGCTAGGATTTACTCGAATGTTGAAGAAAGGTTCCACGTTCGTATGGGATGAGACTGCCAATAAATCCTTTGAAGCTTTGAAACTTTCCCTAACATGTACACCATTGCTTTTCCCACCAGATTACAGTCGAGACTATTTCCTCTACGTCGCCGCTTCAAACTCTACCATTGCCATGGTTTTAGTCCAAGAAGATGATTTGCACGATGAACACGTAATTTATTATTTGAGTCGGAGTCTCATGACTACCGAAGCCAAATACCTACATGTGGAAAAACTGGCCTTGGCAGCTGTTCAAGTTGTCCAACATTTTCGTCACTATATCCTATTACGCAATACCACTGTTATTTATGATTGCAACCCTATGCAGCATATCCTTACACGCCAATTACTAGGGGGCAAGTACTCCAAATGGATAGTGATTCTCCAGGAGTTCAACTTAGAGTTTGAACGTGCTAAGTCTAAGAAATATTTGGTATTTGCCGAACTGATATGTGACCTTCCCTCCACTGAAACAAAAAATGTGGCACATGATTCCTTACCTGATGAATCCCTTTTTCTGATCAGTTCTGATGACGCTTGGTATGGATATCTTATCATTTATCTCTAGACTCAAACTTTCCAGCCCGACCTCTCTAGCACAGATCGTCGTCGCATACGGTATCAAGCCCATCAATACATAATTCTCGGTGACACTCTTTATCGCCATGGTGTTGACTCTATTTTCCGACACTATCTCACCTTCAATGAGGCTGAGAAAGCTTTGAATGACTGCCAATCTGGAGCATGTGGTGGTCATATGTCTGGGTATGCCATTACCCAAAAGATCTTACGAGCAGGGTACTTATGGCCTTCTTTATTTAAAGACTGTATAACTGTGGTCCAGAAGTGCCATGCTTGTCAAACGTACAATAACAACATAAGATCTCACCTCGATCCTTTACACCCTGTAGTTTGCGTTGGTCCTTTCTCAAAATGGGGCATTGATTTCATGACATGTAACCCTCACTCGGTCGAGAGGCATGGATACATCATCGTAGCCATGGATTATTTCACAAAATGGGCTGAGGYGATGTCTACATTCGATAATACCGRAAAAACTACAGCCCTATTCATATTCAATCATATCATCACTCGATTTGGAATCCCACAAGCTATCGTCACTGATCAAAATAGCCATTTTCAAAATTTCATGATGTTCGAGCTTACCGAAAAGTTGGGKCTTCTGCATGAAAACTCAACCCCCTACTATCCAYGGRCCAATGGCCAAGTTGAAGYGATAAACAAAGTTCTTATCACTATGCTTCGAYGTATAATAGGAATTCACAAGACAAGTTGGCACCCGATGTTGTTTTCATCATTATGGKCCTATCGAACATCCGTGAAGTCTGCCACAGGATTTACGCMTTTTCAATTAGTGTATGGTATTGAAGTTGTTMTRTCGATTGAATGTGAGATACCATCTTTGAAGCTAGYCRTTGAACTTCTCCCAAACACCTCTGCCAAGGAAGAATGTCTATTGTATCTGATGCAATTAKATGAAACCCGTTGTGATGCTACCCTGGTTATTGAAACCCAGAAAAAATGCATCAAAGCCCAATACGACAAGCATGTCAAGCCACATGTTTTCTCTGAGGGTGATCTAGTTCTCCTCTATGAACAAGATCGTGATTTACTAGGGGTCGGAAGATTCGAGGCTATGTGGTGAGGCCCTTATATCGTCAAATGAGTGTTGGAGAAGGGAGCCTATGAGTTAGTAGATTATGATGGCATTCCTTTGAGTGAACCCAGAAATGGGCTTTACTAAAAGAAGTACTATGCTTAGGTCATATTTGCATGAGTGCTTGTATTTTTATTGTATCATACTCTTGTGTGCTAATTTTGTGTGCTTTTTTCGTTATTTGGTTTCCACCCCCAACTGCTTACCTTGCATTGTTCTTGGTTTCCATATGCCGGTGTCTTAGCTACCCTACATTGGCTTCGCTGATGGCTCTAGTCGTAGTACTCAGAACTTAGCTTCTACTACTTGGGAAATATACGCACCTACGAATGAATTAATCAGTATACACGGTGTTTCTCTCGGTCGTGCAACTAACAATATCGTGAAATATAGTGTAGTCATCAAATTATTGACCGACACTATTTCACTTGGAATCTGTCACCTTGTTGTACGACTTGATTCGTAGCTAGTAGTACTACAGTTAAGTAATGTCTATGCTATCCGAAGTCCTACTTTGTTAACGGTATATTTATGAATTCACCTCTTGGAATGTCATTTTGATTATATTGAGTATCAACACATTCCTAGATGTCTAAATACATTAACTGATGCATTAGCTAATTATGTGTTAGACAGACATTTGAGACATTTATAAATCCAATCACATGTTCTATATAAAGCAAAGTAAGTCGTTAAAAGCCTCTTGTATATATAATGATAAAAGTTTTTACAAAAAGTGTGTTTTGTCCGAAGACCAAAATATCAAAATATGAAGCCCATGGCTTCTACAAAACAGCATCACGGATGCCGCTCACGATAACACACCACCGCCCGTGCTACTTTACGGAGCATTCGACTAATAGAACCAGATACGCCCACAATATGGCGCTGATAACATCTCGATATATCATCAATAGAGATGTCTAGGACATATGTTGTCAACCCCTCTAGGTTATGTTTGATCACCTCGTAGTCACCAACATCCCATCATGCTACCTGGTCTACTTCCCCTCATCTCTAGATAGGGGATGTACCTGGAGGCCGATGCAGCCCTACATCTGTGTTGTCAAAAGAATTTTTGATTAGTCCTTGGATTTAAAAACATAAAAAACATTTCATATATAAAAATTTACAAAAACATTATAAAACCAAAAATGTACTTCTTACCTAGATCCCCCCATTGAGAATATGCAAGTAGAACCAAGTCCAGATCACCTCTGAAATCAAAACCGGCATATGCATAGTCGTCTATCATCAGTATCTGAGGCCTCAACCAGTCAAAGAATGTGTCATTCTATTTGATGATGGAGCCCACTATGTGTCGAGCCATGAGGTCACACCACCTCTTCATCCTTGGATCCTGTGGGGCCGGCATGCCCCACTCTACCTGTAAGAACAGATGGGGAACCCTCTCAAGGAAGAAGGACACCAAAATAGATCCGTACCTGAACTGTTTCAGTTCACCGTTCTTTCACTTTTTCAGTTGTTTCTTCATACTGCGAAGAACCCCATCCGACCAGTTAAAAACTCGGGTCTCCATGCACTCCACTGCATACTGAAAATAGCTCTAGAGTGCCATGTGAGGAGATTCACTTCTCTCCATATGAGAGGTAGTGAACAAGATAGTCTTTAGGGGTAAATCTTGGACACCACTAATGGCAACCTTTCCCTTGCATCTCTCGGCCTCGGGATCACAGTATCGGCGAACATACTCACTCATAGGAAGACCACCACCTCTGCCTCCATTCAAAGTCACATGGGATCCACAGCATGACAACCCCGTCAGAAAGTAGATATCTTCAATATCTAGGGTGAGCATGTGGACTCCCATGTGGAACACATATTGATCCACATCCCACATGTGGACCAAGTACTCGAGCAACCTCAGTTGGGCCCTCATGCCCTGGATCTTGAAGAATTTCAGGAGCTCGCATTGTCGGAGAGCATTAACTGTGCCCAGGTCATTCCTAGCGACAAAATCATCATCCTCATGTTCTCTTTCTCTCAAATCCAACATCGTGATGATCAAAACCTACAGTGGAGCCATAAGAAGAAAGTTAGAATCCTTATTTCACATCCTTGGTAATTTTTATTAGTTAAAACACATATGAAATTTTGAGTTTTCGCCCGTCGCAGGTAGAGTTTTCACGCAGTGCAGAATTTCTGCAGGTGAACCAAAGGCCGCATGCGGAAATCGACTATTTTCACAGGTCCTTATACACGCCACCTGTGGCGGTGCCTACGTGCACCTACCGGCCTAAAAAATGACTCAAAAACTAATTTTTAACTAGTGAAAATAAAAATCAATCCATGGAAAAGACAGAGGACAAGGAGATTACCTCATTGGCAAAATTCGTTCATCGAATAGTTTCCCATACCTCCTGCAATTGACAAAAGAAGTTTGAGGAAAAAAGGGGGTTTTGGACAAGTTTTGGGTAAAAATGAAATGAAATGGTAAAAAAGGGTTTTCACCCATATTTATTCACTTCTTACTATTTCTATTGATTTTTTGTATTATTTTTATTCATTTTGCCTAAAACCAAATGTCCTAATGGTATTTGGAGTTTTGGAGATGAATGATCTAAGAGCTTGAACGATGGAATACATATACTTTTCTTAAATTGTTTTTATATTTTTCACATGTACAAATACCTTTGAGGTTTTTCAGGAAAAACCTCGAGCTCAGTCTTTGTTCGTTCTCGTGCTCGAAAATCAATGAGAACGCAACTGAGTATACTTTTGTCGTCTTTTCGTACTCGTCATGGTAACATGAAAAGCGAAACTCATGGAGTATCCTTTAATCTCTTTTCACATTCCATAAAAACGAAAATATTGTCAAGCGACCTTGTTCTTTTCACGCTCGTAAAAGTATTTGAAGAAAACGTTCGATGGGTTGTAGGTTATCACTTTTTCGATCTCATCAAACTAATTTACAAAAAAGGAACTGAGAGAGTTCTCTTTAAGTGTTTTTCATACTCTCAAAACATGAAAAACCCTTGAGTTTTCTCTCTTTGGACTCATTAAACAAACATTAGAAGACCCATACGAGATCGAACCACTCCTTCTTAGGGTTCGTTAAACATACTCTGAGGGACTTGTCCGAAGGATGAGCTTACATCAACAATCATATGTTATCCTCCTCAAGCTTGCGTAAAAATAAAGAAGTACTTGCCAGAAATGGTGGGGGGGAATTTGGGAAAGAAATGTGTCTTTGTATTTGTGTTAGTGGCAGTAATAGTCACTCTTGAACATGACACCCCCTTTATCATTATATCTAGGTTGGGAAATCCATTTGTCTCTCGTCTGACTTTCTGCAAGTTCATATCTTGGGTCATCCTTGAGTCAATTCTACCAAGACCATTGTCATGTCATTCATATGTTCAAGAGAAGTCCAAACAAGCCCTCTATCGAGTCGACCATCTGCAATTGTCTATTCCTACCAAGTCGGCCTTCCCTGTGTCAGTTTAAAAGCATTTTCATGCTTTGATCTACCCTAAATTTGTTACTTATTTTGTGTCATTGATGGGGGATACATCAAGGCCCTCTTGTGACAAGTATTTTCCTGTCGACTTCAACTCATCATCCGAGGACAAGACTTACAAATCATTTAGTACTTTAGAGCCTGCATGCCTCAATGGCAGGTTTCTTCACTTTCGACAGTGGATTCACATCATTGGTCCATGATCAAGAGATTCCATCGAGTGTTCGACGTTAGCTCATTTATTCTGTGTAATATTTGTCTTTTGCATTAATAAATTGTTCCAAGTGATCGGGTTGGTTGGGGCCGTGGATGCTTCCCTGTAGGGGTTTTACAACGTCAAAACATCGGTGTGTTGATATTTGATCTAGTTGTGTGAGTGGTTACTGAAGGTGTTCATCCTCTGTTGGAATACCTGTGTTGTCGAATGGAGCGGAAATTTTTTCTTGTGTGAAAAGAGTTTTTTATGATCGCGCTCTCCAAGGTCGTCTTCAACAACAATAACAACAACACCCCCAATCCTCCTGCTAAACAATATAATATATTTTTCTAGCCCACTTGGTTAAAAGTTGTCTTATTAAGTAAGAGGTCTTGAGTTCAAATCTCCCTTTTTGTTACTTTTTTTGAAAAAGTTCATGCTCCATTGAAAAGTGTATTTCACTTCAAGTATAAAAGTGAATCACTATAAATAGTTTTAATATTTTATTTTAGAGTTATTTATTTGGCATGCAACTTTATTTTATAAAGTAACTTCATTGTAAAAGTGATTCTCACTTCTTTTTATAAAAGTGAGTCACTTCATTAAACAACTTACACCACCATGTGGTCCTTTGGTTACTGTTTATGCTTCTTTTTTTTTAAATTTCATAACTTTCACATCCGAAGTCCGTTTTCAGTGCCGTTTTTTTAAAACCACCTAAATTTTTGATATTTTTTCATCAAGATCATAAATTTCAGTTTTTAAATCCATATTATATGCATACTTAATATGGCTTCTTCCAGTAATCTTTTTCTTACCAGTACCAACTACTTCCAATGGAAATCCCATATGGAGGATTTATTAAGAAGTAAATGCTTGTAAGGATTACCTTGGAAAAGGAAAAAGAACCCACGGATGCTAATAAGAAATTCAAATGGGATAATAGGAGTAAAATAGCACATGGACTGATCGGAATGTCCATCTCTCCTGATTTAAGGTTCCACCTTAAAGAAATTGATGACCCCGGTGAAGCTTGGGAAAAAATTGAATCTGTGTTTGGTAAACACAATATTATTCAAGCACATCAATTAGAAAATCAAATACTAACTTTAAGTCCAAATGATTTTTCTTGCATTGAAGACTATCTATCTAAGTTTAAAACACTCAGAATTTTATGTGAAGAATGTGAGATAAAGATGGAGGAAGAGTGTTGCATCTATATTATTCGTTCCAAGCTAGGTAGTGCATATTCTGTGTTTGTATCTACCTTTTATGCCATGAGACAGGCTCTAGGAAAATATTATAAAAAACCCACTCTTGAGTCCTTTTATGACGCTTCGATTAGAGAGCAAGATAAGCTTGTACAACTTGGAGTGATCAGCACTGCAGGTACCTCCAAAAAAGCCTTAGTCGCCCAACAAAAAGATAAACCAAAGAATCCCAAGAAGCAACATCCTCGCCACAACAACAAACAAAATAAGGGTCCCAAACCCTCTCAAACAACTTCAACTCCTAATGGTGACAAAGGAGCAAAATATACAAATAAGAAGGTTGACATACATTGCAACTTTTGTAATAAAGATGGTCATGGTGATTCCAAATGTTTCAAGAAGATGGCGGCTTTAGAAACAGCGATGAAGAAGCACAACATCAATATTGATTCTACTACTTCTTCTTCTTCTCATGGGCATGCACTTTCTTCTTCTGGTTTCTCCTTCAATGCAACTTCTACTTCTTCTTCTTCTCATGGGCATGCACTTTCTTCTTCTGGTTTCTCCTTCAATGCAACTTCTACTTCTTCTTCTGATGAGTGGCTTATTCATTCTAGAGCATCTTATCATATGGCTAATAATAAAGACATATTTTCTGCTCTAAATGAATGTAACACCAATAAAATATTTGTTGGTGATGAAAGATCTCTTAGTATTGTAGGATTTGGAACAGTTCAAGTAGATAATTGTCATTTCAATGATGTATTATGTGTTCCAAGTCTTTATTATAACCTTATATCAGTATATCAAATCACTCATTAATGTGAAGGTAAAATTGTAGAGTTTTCACCTCACTATTACACATTATTTTGGTCGCTCTGATGATGATTCTACAAGCATGTGTTCAAGCTCTCAAAAGGATCTTTTGCATGAGAAAAGGAATTTATTTCTTCCTCTACAAAATTGGTTTTAAGAAGGATGTCACAGGCTGCATGTAGTACACAGTGCATAAATGCTTGATTTTCGTAGGCTGCTCTATACCTGGCTCGCGGGGTTTCCGCAGGGTGCTATATAGGCAGGGTGCGGCAGCGTTTGAAAGCTAAAGAAAGAAAGAAGTTCACGAAGGTTCTAGAAGGAGATCTTCTAGAATGTGAGGTGGCATCTATATGGTTGAGATCCTACTGGCTTATATGATTTGGTGGGATCATCCTAATCCCTTTAACCACTTCTCCTTCTCCTATATAATGACGGGTTTCTCATGGAAAAGGTTAAGCAAGATTAAGCAAGGAATTGATGAAAGAATAGGTTGAAGACTGTGTGAGGAATCCTGTTTCAATTGATGCTTGAGGTCTCCATTTGTCCATCAAGCTTTTGTGGATCATATTCATACAAATTCGGAGCAAGTGTGTGTGTGTGTGTGTGTGTGTGTGTGTGTGTGTGTGTTGGAACAAAGGACCACTGAAAGGGAACTTGCGACATCACGGCAGTTTGGTTGTATCTTCCACTTTTACTTAATATAATACGGTGGCATGTTTCTTTCCCATAAAATCATTCTCATTTTATTACATGAATCCTTGATCACATGTTTAGGTTTTCATTGAATCTACTATTATTGCTTTCACTTTGGTTGGTTTGTGTCATTGCAGATATGATTTTACAAAAGCATCAGAGCAAAGCAAGGACAACAAAGATATAAGGAAGCGATATTCAAAGGTATGTCATTCATTCCTTCTTTGGTAGTAAATTCAATGATTGTAACTTAGGGAAAGCGTCATGTCCCGTCTTGTTTTTTTCTAGATCCAGGTGGATCTAGGGAGATTAGTTTATGTCCGCATTCACCAATTTATCCAATAACACTCACCAAGTTGTAATCAAGGATCTAAAAGATCCTAAGCATGTTCTTGCAACTTTAATTGTTGATGATATTACCAGGTTGTACAAGTTTGACAATTTTGGGTCATCATCGTTTCCATCGGTTTTTATTTCTCATAGCGATCACTTGAGAAAACTTTGGCATGAGCGATTTGGTCATCTAAACTATCGCTCATTGTTGCAACTATGTAATCAACAGATGGTTACTGGTCTTTCTCTTGTTTCATGCAGAGATGGTGTTTGTGCCAATTATGTTCTTGGCAAAAATCATCGGGAGAGTTTTGACAAACGTGCCTCTTGGCACGCCTCGGTCCCTTTGCATCTTGTTCACAATGAATTATGTGGTCTTGTTGGTTAATTCTCTTCTATAATGTTTGAGTTTATTGACCTAGGTTTCATGTCTTTCAGGTTTCCAACAAAGCCTCTAAAACTATCGGCCCTCCTGGTAAACCAGAAGGCAACACAACACATGGAATGCGCTATGCAGTCTCACCCGAGATAGATTTAATGGGTGGATGTAAGAATCAGGTGTTCACAGCCTAGGATTGAGAGTGAGATAAGAGAGTTATATATTGAACCATTCTTAGAACTTGTAAATGCAACATATTGTTATTCACGACTATGCATTAAATCCAACAGCTTATTCTCTCAATATCACAACAGTACTTAAACATGCAATATAACAACTCATTCATTAAACATGTTAATAATTGTTGAAGACAACAGAGATATGCATGCATTCATCACACAACACAAATGTTACCGTGGTTCACCCCCTCCTGGGCTACGTCCACAAAGATCTATCTCTTGGCTCTTTTATTATGGTATTTCCGCATCTACAACGTCGCGCGCTTACAACTCCTCCGAGTCAGGTAAGATCTATATAAGGCGGACTAGATCGCACTGGGCTCCTCAGCCTGCAATATAACCCTCAAGATCTACCCTCCTTCCTCTTCTCTATCTCTACATCTTATACAAAATAGGTCATACAACAAAAGCATACATATCAGTTCGCTGCAATAATGCTTCTTACAATACCGACTTATCTTTATAACTTATGAATAACAATTAAAAAAAAACCCGAACCCTCTATGATAACTAAGTATCTATATTTATATGTTTTCTGGTTCTTCAGTCATTACAATACATTACCAAAACCCTAACCCTGCTGTCGTTAGGTCTTCTTCTGCATGCGCGTGTGCTACTCTTCCTTCCAGCTATTGCTTTCCTCGTGCATGCTTTATTTCCCAAAAATGCCTTGCTTTTCCGCTTTGGCCTGCCTCCAACAGCCCCCCAGCACTGACATGTGGCTCGTCCCGAGCCACCTAACCTTTGTGTGCTTCCTCGATCTCCTTGGCGATCGCTTGGAACTTTTCCTTGAGCTCTGTTCACTATGTCTATGTCTGCGCAGTCTTCTCCTTGAGTGTGTCCACTATCTGGGCTGCAATTTTGTCACTAATCAATTCCACACACTCTGTTTGGGTCTGTGTTATGTGTGCCTTGGATTCCTCTACTTGTGCCAGGACTTCTGCCACCCACTCCTGAAATGGTTCCATTTGAGCATGTCGCTCTCGTTTTCGTGTTTGTGCGGTGGTGAGCTCTGCCTGCAATTTCTTCATTTCATGCGTTCCTTTGACGCGTTCTGTGATTGGCATTGTCTTTTTCCTCTGCTTGAGATCTTGGATCACTGCGTTGATCCTTTCTTCTTCCTTGTCCCAGTTTTGGACCTCTTGATCCTCCTCTAACTTAGTCCAAAGCTGTGTTGCTTTATCAAACAAGTCTGTTGTTGTGCTGACCTATTGCTCTATCTCTTGCAGTTGCATTGTTGCTTCATGATTCCTTTGTTTCTTGACTGCTGGTGGAGTGGTTGGTGTGATATGTTCTCGGAGATTCTCAATTTCCTTATGATATTGATCCATTGCCTGCGCAATCCAATCAATATTTTCTGCTACTGTGATTTCATCACTCTGCGCGGCCTATGGAATCTTCTCGTAAGTTCTTGCCATTTTCTGCTCCAAACATTTTAAGCACTCCCTTTCCTCCTAGGTCTCAGATTTAGCCTGCTCATAGACTATTTCCAGTGTGTCCCATTTCTTTATTGCTTGCTTCAATTCGGCCAAGTCTGTGCGTGCTCAAGACTGTACCTCGTGGTTTACGCTAACTTTCAATTTGTGTAGTTCCCCAGATGGTATCTGTGTCAACACCAGTTGGATTTGGCTTAAGTCCTTCAAGGGTGTCTGCCCCACAATCTCATCCATGTGCAGCATACTAGGGGTGATGTGGAATGTTACGTTCGGTTGCAGTATAGCCTGGACTGCATCTCATTCTTCCTCTTGCACTCTTGCTTTTTTCTGTGGTGTTGATGGTTCTATTCCCCTGCTACTTGTTGTCTTCCCTTCCCCAATTTGCTTGAGGAGTTGCCGCATGTCTACCAGTTCCTCCTGAATCCTATCCCTGTGTTGCGCAGCATGGTCAAAATCATCGGATAGAAAATCCTGGACCATTCGGGATATCATTTATCCATCGTCATCTGTGATCGTATACTCTGGTGGTGTTCTTTGCGCCTTCATTTTCTTGCACACTCCTCCTGTCTATGTGGCTGGCCTCTTGGTTCCCCCTGGTTCCTGTGAGTTGGGGCTTGGGGCGGTCTCCTACGCTCTCTCAACCTATTTCTGTTGCTCTTTGGCCGACTGCATATACTCCTTTTTCCCC